>CAKALS010000016.1:30855563-30895563 GCA_916701275.1 Sebastes miniatus | reverse complement strand
CCTAACCCTTTATCCCCTAACCCCTAACCCTTTATCCCCTTAACCTAACCCTAACCCTAACCCTCTAACCCTAAGCCTAACCCTAACCCTAACCCTAGCCGAACGTTTTTCTCGAATATCTCCCGAACCGAACGTCGTAGACACTTGGAAACGTGCTCTGTCTGACATAATTCGACCACGCTGAACACGCCTGTCGTGGTTGTGAGTCTCTACGACCTTCCGTTCCAGAGATATCAATTTTTTGATATAAAAAAGTTGCGTAACTTCGCAACCGAAAGTCGCACAGACTTGTCAGTGCTATCAGTGGAAAGAACGACCCCGAAAATGGGGGGGTACGTCAAGGTCTCATCGCTCTGTCATGTTCACACAAAGAGTTAATGAGGATGATCAAGGATGATCAATTTGATCATCGTGGTTATCATGCCCTTACCTAACCCTAACCCTAACCCTGCAGAGACATCGTCCTCCCTGTGTGAAAGCTGTTTGTCAATACAAGCCTCGCTAGCATCAGCTAGCCGTTAGCTTTCGCTAATGTAGCTAGTGTCTAAGTTAACTGTTGTCATGGTGATGTCTGCCGTACCTGTTAATGTATCACACCATATAACTCTGAATACAATATGACACAACTTCAACTATAGCAAACGAAAAATCAGTTCAACCTTACCTGTGTGGAGTCAGACAGCTCCGGTGAGAGAGACAGACAGACAGACAGACAGACAGCAGCTCCGGTGAGACAGACAGACAGACAGACAGCAGGCGGAGTACTTCAAGTGTCAGCGTCAAGTCCTTTTGTTGTCTTTCCCGCCATTCACAACAAGGGCTGCATGCCAAAGCTCTTCATTTTCGTTTCCTCGCTCCTCGATCCTCGCTTGAACCGGAAGTTGTTCTGGTGCGCCAGCTTGCCGGAGGAGCGAGGAGCGAGGATACACCAGTGTATCCTGCACGGAAGTCTTTTACCGACCGACACGCCCCCTTATTGGATATCAGTTACTGATTGGACGCTGCTGCCGATCAGACTGATCTGATAACTTTACCTCTCCACATCGCTGGAGTTTCATACCGGAGTGAAAACAGATCACAGATTAAAGGTTTTATATTTTAGTTGTCTTCTGATTCACCATCTAGTTATAATCTGTGTTAACTGTAGCTCTGAGCAGCAGCAGAAGGACCTGCAGTATCTCTGCTTCACACAGCGTCAGTGAAGCAGCCTGACAGTCAGAGGGGTTTATAACACCTGATGAATTGACTTAAAATAATTTTCTGCATTTATTAGAATGATGTGTCTTTTCATGATCTGTTATTTCCCCCGTTAACTTTTATTAATGATACTATTAAAGTCAGAGAGAGAAGGAGAGTCTGTCTGTCAGCAACAAACACCTTTTACATCATTTATCCTCATTTCCATTCAGTCACATGAGGCTGATGATTCCTGAACGTCGGGTTGATATGAGTTACATCATTTACATTTTCCCTTTAGCCTAATAAATAATGTCCAGTGTTCAAAAAAACACTGTAGTCATATTCTGGGTTATGAAATAATGAGCTCACAATCAGATTATCAATAACTACAGACGCTAATAATGAATCAATAATATAAAGTTATTGATCCAGTAGAGATGGTTCCTGAGCCTCTAAGCAGGACTCAGTCCACAGTAGAACTACAGGCTGCAGCTTGCACTTGTCTTTATTAGTACTAGTACAGTTGAGACACAAACAGCTGTTAAAGCTGACTGACAGCTGATCCAGATGTGATCAGCTGCTGCTGTCATCTGAAACGGACGTCGCTTCACGTGACGCTTCAGAGGAAACGACCGTCTCATGTCTCTTAAATCGTATTTCCTCGTTTCCTCTCTCCTCGCATGGTTTCCTTGCGTCTCTCCATGCTTCCCTGGTGGGAGGGACTAAGACGCAAGGAAAAGACACAAGTGAGGGAAACAGGGATGCAATTAAGAGCTTTGGGATGCAGCCCTGATTTGTGCATCGAGGATCGAGGAGGCTTGCCGGAGGAGCGAGGAGCGAGGATACACCAGTGTATCTCCACGGAAGTCTTTTGCTGACCGACACGCCCCCTTATTGGATATCAGTTACTGATTGGACGCTGCTGCTGATAGACACGCCCCTTTATTGGATATCAGTCACTGATTGGACGCTGCTGATAACTTTACCTCTCAACATCGCTGGAGTTTTATACCGGAGTGAAGACAGATCACAGATTAAACGTTTTGTAGTTTAGTTGTCTTCTGATTCACCATCTAGTTATAATCTGTGTTAACTGTAGCTCTGAATAGCAGCAGAAGGACCTGAAGTATCTCTGCTTCACACACCGTCAGTGAAGCAGCCTGACAGTCAGAGGGGTTTATAAAACCTGATAAACTGACTTAAAATAACTTTCTGCATTTTTTAGAATAATGTGTCTTTTCATGATCTGTTATTTCCCCCGTTAACTTTTATTAATGATACTATTAAAGTCAGAGAGAGAAGGAGAGTCTGTCTGTCAGCAACAAACACCTTTTACATCATTTATCCTCATTTCCATTCAGTCACATGAGGCTGATGATTCCTGAACGTCGGGTTGATATGAGTTACATCATTTACATTTTCCCTTTAGCCTAATAAATAATGTCCAGTGTTCAAAAGACACCATAGTCATATTCTGAGTTATTAAATAATTAACTCACAATCAGAATATCAATAACTACAGACGCTAATAATGAATCAATAATATAAAGAGCACTTGTCTTTATTAGTACTAGTACAGTTCAGACACAAACAGCTGTTAAAGCTGACTGACAGCTGATCCAGATGTGATCAGCTGCTGCTGTCATCAGAAATGGACGTCACTTCACGTGACGCTTCAGAGGAAACGACGTCTCATGGCTCTTAAAGCGGCTTTCCTCGTTTCCTCTCTCCTCGCATGGTTTCCTTGCGTCTCTCCATGCTTCCCTGGTGGGAGGGAATAAGACGCAAGGAAAAGACACAAGTGAGGGGAAAGGGGATGCAATTAAGAGCTTTGGCATGTACCCCTCCCGTCTGTGTTCACAACTGAGAGATTTGAGTATTATGAACTCACTTAAGGGATTTGACGCCAACAAAAAGTCCGGTTTGCTGGACTGACTTATATTTTGGACTCAAATGTTAATAATGTATATTTCAAAGTCTTAACAACTTGAAACGCTTTTTTAAGCCAACAAATACAAGTTCTAGTTTTTACAGTGCAGTAGCCTGCCCTGATTCCTCTCAGCACTGTTTACTGAGCCCGTCTCCTCCCAGTCCAGCTGCTCTCGCTCCTCCAGACGAACCAGTCAGACCAGTCACACCACACCACACCAGACATGGCAGCCGATCAGCCCGGGGCAACACTTGAGGAAACTGAGGAAGTTCATTCATCAGATTTGGGTTTGTTTGAGGATCACGGTGGTAATATCCCGAAGAGACATGCCCGGGTTACCGTGAAGTACAACCGGAAGGAGCTGCAGAGGCGGCTGGACGTGGAGAAGTGGATTGACGAGAGTCTGGACCGGCTGTACTCGGGTCAGGTGGGTGGATGAGAGACAAACTGCTTCCTAAAATATATACTGTATTATATCATAAGACAATAATGCTTATCAAAAGATTGTGTCCACATTAAAGGTGTAACTCTCTACAGTCAACTATGAGGTGATGAGAAGCTTTAAATATAAAGTTATTATATTTGAAGAAGACTGTGATATGAAGACACACTGAGAGGACACAGTCGGTCCTCCTCTGGTGATCTATGAGGTGATGAGTGAGAGGAGAGGTGGGGCAGCCTATAAAGTTTCTATATTTTAAAGAAGACTGTGATATGATGAAGACATATTGAGAGGACACAGTCGGTCCTCCTCTGGTGATCTATGAGGTGATGAGAAGCTTTAAATATAAAGTTATTATATTTGAAGAAGACTGATATGAAGACACACTGAGAGGACACAGTCGGTCCTCCTCTGGTGATCTATGAGGTGATGAGTGAGAGGAGAGGTGGGGCAGCCTATAAAGTTTCTATATTTTAAAGAAGACTGATATGAAGACATATTGAGAGGACACAGTCGGTCCTCCTCTGGTGATCTATGAGGTGATGAGTGCAGAGGAGAGGTGGGGCAGCCTGCTTCTCCTTACAAGGCCAAGCATCCTGTAGATGTGAGGTTCACGGTCGTCCCTTCTCACAGACCTCTAGCTTTCTTGGTGCTTACCTTACATGGGCAACCGAGAGAGGGATGAAGGATGTGAAAAAAAGGAAGAAGGGAGGGTTACGGAGGAGGGAAGGCGCTGTTGTATAGTTGGTCCCAGGAGGAGGTAAACACTGCACATCTGGCTGCTGACGGGAGCTCGGGGTCTCTCATGAGGACACATGGCTGGAGAGGAAAGCACATTTTTGGACAAAAAATGCAGGATTATGTTGTGAAAGCCAAATATGTTCATTGTGAGGAAAGAGAAGTCACATAATCTAAAATGAGATAAGTCAGAGAGCCAATGGCATATTCACACAAAACATTGATTTTAATATTAAAGGAGAGAATGGTCCTATTGGAAATTGTTGATATGATTTAAAGGGGACATATCAGCTCATTATCAGGTTCATACTTGTATTTTGGTTAGGGTTAGGGTAGTTAGGGGTTGGTTAGGGTTTGGTTTCTACAGAACACGTTTACATAATTTAATGTTCAAAAAACACTTTATTTTTTTCCTCCTGTCTGTCTGAATATCGCTGTATTCACCGTCTGTCTGAAACGCTGCGTTTTAGCTCCTGTCTCTTTAAGAGCCCCCCCGTCCTCCCGATAAAGCCCAGTCTGCTCTGATTGGCTAGAGAGAAAATATAGTGCACCTTTGCGAAGGTAGTTCTTAAGCTGTGGATGGAGATATTCAGATGGGGGTGGGGGGGCGGTATATTCTAGTGTACGGAGGACGGAACCTGCCAAAATAAAAAATAAATAAACAAATAAATAAATCATTAAATGTAGAAAGAAATAATATTAAAAATGTAAAAAGTGTAGCCATTGATTAATTAATAAAATATGACAAATTGATATTTCTATTTTAATTTGCTTTATTTGTTTATTTTTGTATTAATACCCCCCTTTAATGTTTCCTTTCATTTATTTATGTATTTATTTGTATTATTATTTTTATTTTTTTTATTTATTTTTATTTTATTTTTTATTTTTTATTTTTTATTTATTTGTATTTATTTTTAAATGTATGTATTTATTTATTTATTTCTGCATTTATTTATTTCTGCACGCTTTTCCCATTTGCCTTTCACCCCTTATTTATTTCCCCAAACTTATTTATTTATGTATTCTTTTCATTTCTTTTTACATTTCTTTATGCATTTCTGCCTCATTATGCAAACGGAGTTGGTGATTTAATGACATATTTATTTATTTATTGAGTCATTTATTTATTCATTATTTTTATTTTGGCAGGTTCTGTCCTAATGATTATAATAATTATTCTTGTATTAGTTTTTCAGGTGAGAAGGAGCTGCCTGTAGAGTTGTAGTGTGTAGAGATGAAGCTGCTAGAGTCCTGTATGTGTCAGTGCGGTGGTGTGGACGGGCGGATGGGACTGACCCCGTCACCCAGCTCAGCTGGTACAATGACTGTTTGTTCAAACAGAGCAAGTATTATGTGAACATTGTTAGTATTCAGCCTCCAGAGCCTAAACATGCAAGTGATGGATGTGTGAATGTGTGAGGCGTTGGATGTTAGACATGATTTCTCCTCGCCCTACAGTCAGGTACCCAAAGAACTTTTTAGTTTTTCATCTTCACAAGTACATTGAGGTTCCCTGGAATCAATTAATGCTGCTTGAACTGTTCCTTTAAATATACAGACTTTAGTTTTAAAGGAACAGTGTGCAGTGATTAGGAGGATCTACTGGCAGAAATAGAATATAATATTAATACATGTGTTTTCTTTAGTGCATAATACCCTGAGAATAAGAATTGCTGTGTTTTCATGCATCAATTTATGGGGATCTTAATAAATACTAGGGCTGGCAATAAATTGAAATATTTAATCATGATTAATTGCAAATTAATCACACATTTTTTATATGTAAAAATGTAAGCAAAAAAAATTTAAAAAGCAAAAATACGCTGTGCGACACACAGAACATCTAGATCATGTGTTTTGTGTCCTTGTGTTTCCATCAGGGAGGTGATGTGCCAGAGGAGGTGAACATCGATGACCTGATCGACCTGCCTAACGATGAGGAGCGAGTCAGAAAGTTACAGGTAATATGACCTGTGTATATATCTATATCTATATCCATAGATATAGATATATATATATAAGAGGGCGCTGGTTATATCAATTATACAGCATCGTTAATTCATGATTAGAGAATTTCTTTACCAAGATGAACAGATTTTATTCACTCCAATAGACGTGTCTGAAAGAGTTAATATCGTTATACAGTAATCTCAGTAATCTCAGTACTCTCAGTAATCTCAGTAATCTCAGTACTCTCAGTAATCTCAGTAATCTCAGTAATCTCAGTAATCTCAGTACTCTCAGTACTCTCAGTACTCTCAGTAATCTCAGTACTCTCAGTAATCTCAGTAATCTCAGTACTCAGTACTCTCAGTACTCTCAGTACTCTCAGTAATCTCAGTAATCTCAGTACTCTCAGTACTCTCAGTACTCTCAGTAATCTCAGTACTCAGTACTCTCAGTACTCTCAGTACTCTCAGTAATCTCAGTACTCTCAGTAATCTCAGTACTCTCAATACTCTCAATACTCTCAGTACTCTCAGTAATCTCAGTACTCTCAGTACTCTCAGTACTCAGTACTCTCAGTACTCTCAGTAATCTCAGTACTCTCAGTACTCTCAGTAATCTCAGTACTCTCAGTAATCTCAGTACTCTCAGTACTCAGTAATCTCAGTAATCTCAGTACTCTCAGTACTCTCAGTAATCTCAGTACTCTCAGTACTCAGTAATCTCAGTACTCTCAGTACTCTCAGTACTCTCAGTACTCTCAGTACTCTCAGTACTCTCAGTAATCTCAGTACTCTCAGTACTCTCAGTAATCTCAGTACTCTCAGTACTCAGTAATCTCAGTACTCAGTACTCTCAGTACTCTCAGTACTCAGTACTCTCAGTACTCTCAGTACTCTCAGTACTCTCAGTAATCTCAGTACTCTCAGTACTCTCAGTACTCTCAGTACTCTCAGTAATCTCAGTACTCTCAGTAATCTCAGTACTCTCAGTACTCAGTAATCTCAGTACTCTCAGTACTCTCAGTACTACTGAGAGATTTTATGGTAGAATATTGAAAATGAATATATTTTTATGTGGCTGGTTTGTTTCAACATAATCTCTCTATTCTTTGACAGGAGCTTCTTCGAAAGTGCAGTAACAACACAGAGGTATGTTTTAACATGACCCACCCAGGGTTAGTATGCATATGTACAGTAAACCTACATGCACACACATACACATACACACACACACACACACACACTGGTCACATGCACCAAAACTGAAGCTGCAGCTTCTGACTCCTCGCCCCACCGTCACCCGACACGCCTCAACAATGGCTTTCTGTGCTCTCTTGCCTTTTTCTTTCTATCTGAAGCACAAAGAGTCTTTCTGGACGGAGGCGTCGGCCTCGCTGAGGTCGGTCTGCTGGTCACTGATGCAAACTCAGGCAAAAGAGCAGCGAGGGAGGGAGGGCGGGTCAGTGGAGCTGCTGCTCTCCTTACTTGCACTCTGGTGTGGAGCGTCATTAAAGATACACTCACATGTCCATAATGTAAAGTGAAGCCGTTTTTGCTTGCTGTGATCATTCCTCCTGTTTAAACTGGACCAAACCTTCCTAACATGCCTCCGTTGGTAACGGTTACAAGATTCACAGTCCTTCTTCTGTGCTAAAATATTTCCCTGAAGTCAATATGAGGCTTAACAGTCTGTGTCGTCAAATTAAAGCTGCAGTAGGCAGAATATTTTTGGCATCATTGGTCAAAACATCCCATAATAACCTTTCAGCATGTTGTAATTCAAGTGTTCTGAGCGGAAACTAGACTTTCAAGCTTTAGAACATCTAGCCCGTGACTGAGACTTTGACCTTATTTTACCATCAGATAAACTCTGGATTTCATCCCCCCCCCCGTCTCATTCCCTGGTTAGAAGGCTGGTATGAGAAGGAGGAAGAATTACAGCAAGTAAAGTTTCACATAAACAAACAGAGCTGTCTGCAGCTTTAATGGCTTTCCAAGAGATATGCCACTTCCTGTTGTACGCAGGCATGAACACACTCAAACTAAACAGAGGGGGGGATAGCTGTCTCTAAAAAACTTCCACTGCTTCAGGGAGATTTTGACACGGCAGCTCCTCAAACCTCACACAGAACCGCCGAGACTAGAATGAGTTTTACCACTGCTGACTGATGTCTGTAACAAACACACATGAATCTAGAGTCAGAGAAGTGTTTACGGTCAGTGTTTATTAGAGACCGGGGCTGTCTGTTTATCCCTCCTCTACTTGTACTGTTGCCATAACACACCATATCTGGACATCAGGCCGTAGGAGCTGAGACTCAGCTTTATACAGAGGAAGCAGCTGATCCAAATATGATGCTCAAAAAAGTCTGATTTTCTGGCATGTGCATTGAGATCACAGTCTGGTGACTTTTTTATGACTTATTTGTTCTTAAAAAAAGCTCATGAGCAACACATTTACACCCCAACACATTAACAGTAGACAGAGTTGAAGCGTTCAGGTCATCCTCCTCCCGGGACCCTGCAGCCTTTCTCCATCTATACAGATACAAATACAGATATCCTCCTCCCGGGACCCTGCAGCCTTTCTCCATCTATACAGATACAGATATCCTCCTCCCGGGACCCTGCAGCCTTTCTCCATCTATACAGATACAGATATCCTCCTCCCGGGACCCTGCAGCCTTTCTCCATCTATACAGATACAAATACAGATATCCTCCTCCCGGGACCCTGCAGCCTTTCTCCATCTATACAGATACAGATACAGATATCCTCCTCCAGGGACCCTGCAGCCTTTCTCCATCTATACAGATACAGATATCCTCCTCCCGGGACCCTGCAGCCTTTCTCCATCTATACAGATACAGATACAGATATCCTCCTCCCGGGACCCTGCAGCCTTTCTCCATCTATACAGATACACATACAGATATCCTCCTCCCGGGACCCTGCAGCCTTTCTCCATCTATACAGATACAGATACAGATATCCTCCTCCCGGGACCCTGCAGCCTTTCTCCATCTATGGACATAAGAACACTCAAAACAGTCAACAGAAAGGAGCGGGGGGGGATGACTAAACAAGCAAGTAAAGCTTCTTCACTCCTAGTTTTTGTTAGTTTAATGTTCTGATCAGATATCTGATATGGATAATTTATACTTTTAGTCATTTAAAGTCACTACGAGGAACTGATGATCTTGGCGGTCCCATGTGGACTACAGCGGTAGTGTTTCCGAGCACCAGAGTCCCTTTAGAAAAACCTCTCATTTTACTGCAGCAGGGTCTGACAGTCTGTCCCGTGCAGTTCTGGTTATGGTTCTCCCGTGCCTCCCTCTCCTCCAGCGGGCCCAACAGTACGGCCTCTAGCAGCGTGATGTCGTTGTTGGTCTTGACCAGCGGAGCAGCGAGGAACTGCTCCTGGTTGGAGCATCCGCTGCTGCCGGGCGCGGGCGCGGATGTTGCACCATCCTCCCCCTAAAGATGAGCTCCATCCTCCCCTTAAAGATGAGCTCCATCCTCCCCATAAAGATGAGCTCCATCCTCCCCATAAAGATGAGCTCCATCCTCCCCTTAAAGATGAGCTCCACCCTCCCCTTAAAGATGAGCTCCATCCTCCCCATAAAGATGAGCTCCATCCTCCCCCTAAAGATGAGCTCCATCCTCCCCTTAAAGGTGAGCTCCATCCTCCCCCTAAAGATGAGCTCCATCCTCCCCTTAAAGGTGAGCTCCATCCTCCCCCTAAAGATGAGCTCCATCCTCCCCTTAAAGGTGAGCTCCATCCTCCCCCTAAAGATGAGCTCCATCCTCCCCCTAAAGATGAACTCCATCCTCCAAACCTAACCCTAACCCACTGCAGCCCTGTTCATGTTGAACTGGACATTTAGCAGTATTATATTAGATAAGCTATTACTTACTTACATTGTAAAATAACAGATTGTGGTTATACTGACCTGTTGGACCACCTGCTGTGGGTGCTCTGCTCCTCCTCCTCCACAGACCTTCATCAGAGAGCTGGTGGTGAAGCTGGAGGGAGTTCAGAAGCAGGACGAGCTGCAGAGCGAAGGCATCGAGCATCCCATCATCTGCAACAGCCACTACCGCCATGAGCCCTACCACTTTAACAACCCACAGCAACAGCATCAGTCCCACCACGCCCGAGGCCAGAACCAGACCCTCTGACGACCCCCCCACCCCCTCCAACCAAGACACACACTGCACACGCTGTCATGACATGACAACAACACGGCAGTTCTATTGGCCCGTGGAAGGCAAAGAAGGAGAAAATCTACCCTAATGCTCACTAATTAAGACTTTATATCATGTGGAGTCTCTGCTGGTTGCCTGGCAACCTCACATCGATGACAAGACTCCAGGAGGTCACTGCTCCAGGCCAAGAAATAGTCCAGCACAAAAAACAAAAGAAAAATAAAGACAAGAAATAGTCCAGCACAAAAAAATAAAATAAAATAAATGAAAAAAATAGTCTGGCACAAAAAAAAAAAAAATAAAGATTTGGTATGGCACAAAAAAAAAAAATAGTCCAGCACAAAAAAAGAAAAAAAAATAGTCTGGCACAAAAATATAAATAAATAAAAAAATAGTCCGGCACAAAAAGAAGAGAAGAAATAATCCAGCACACAATATCAAACTATTCCTTTAACCACTTTAACCACTAAAGAAACAGCTGTTTGAGACACATCTCATGGGTGGACAGCTGGCCGAGGATAAAACATGAAATAGAAATAAAAGGGCTTCACTCTCGAGATGCACAAAGCACAAATAGTCAGTAATCATACAGGAAGATATACATCATAGAAATATACAATTTTCCACTCAGTATTCCCAAAAGACCTTTTATTAACACCAAAACCTGTCGCTCACTTCTACTCAACTGGAAGAAGCTCTCATCATCATCATCACTGTCTCCATGTACACAGAAGCTGCATCTCATTTCACCATTTTGTGCCTCCTCGTCTCCTTGTCTCCTTGTCTCCTCGCTCCTTCGGCTTGTGACTTGGAAATCGATCTCAGTGCTCCATCTTGGAGGACATCCAAATTCCTAAAATGCGTATCAAGGAGCGAGGAGCGAGGAGCGAGGAGCTATAAGCGAGGATACACCGGTGTATCCTTCAGTGTAGTTGGATGTTTCTGGAGACTAACTGATGACGTATCTGGTGAAAGTTGTTGAAGGATCATCAAAAAATAGAATATATACCTCTCTTCATTTATAATAACATCCTGTTACACATCCTACATCCCACTGAGATCATCCAACATCCCACACTGATCATCATCCAACATCCCACACTGATCATCATCCAACATCCCATACTGAGATCATCCAACATCCCACACAGAGATCATCATCCAACATCCCACACTGAGATCATCCAACATCCCACACTGATCATCATCCAACATCCCACACTGAGATCATCCAACATCCCACACTGATCATCATCCAACATCCCACACTGAGATCATCCAACATCCCACACAGAGATCATCATCCAACATCCCACACTGAGATCATCATCCAACATCCCATACTGAGATCATCCAACATCCCACACTGATCATCATCCAACATCCCACACTGAGATCATCATCCAACATCCCACACTGATCATCATCCAACATCCCACACTGAGATCATCATCCAACATCCCACACTGAGATCATCCAACATCCCACACTGATCATCATCCAACATCCCACACTGAGATCATCCAACATCCCACACTGATCATCATCCAACATCCCACACTGAGATCATCCAACATCCCACACTGAGATCATCATCCAACATCCCATACTGAGATCATCCAACATCCCACACTGATCATCATCCAACATCCCACACTGAGATCATCATCCAACATCCCACACTGATCATCATCCAACATCCCACACTGAGATCATCATCCAACATCCCACACTGAGATCATCCAACATCCCACACTGATCATCATCCAACATCCCACACTGAGATCATCCAACATCCCACACTGATCATCATCCAACATCCCACACTGATCACCATCCAACATCCCACACTGAGATCACCATCCAACATCCCACACTGAGATCATCATCCAACATCCCACACTGAGATCATCCAACATCCCACACTGATCATCATCCAACATCCCACACTGAGATCATCATCCAACATCCCACACTGAGATCATCATCCAACATCCCACACTGAGATCATCCAACATCCCACACTGATCATCATCCAACATCCCACACTGATCATCATCCAACATCCCACACTGATCATCATCCAACATCCCACACTGATCATCATCCAACATCCCACACTGATCACCATCCAACATCCCACACTGAGATCATCATCCAACATCCCACACTGAGATCATCCAACATCCCACACTGATCATCTGAAGGTGTATTTAACATTGAAAGCATCACAGTAGAGTTTAACACTGAAGTTATGTTTTGTTCCACCTTCCACTGAACACATGAACATGTTTTAGATAACATGCACATATATGACTAATTTAATAATTTATGATGGTCATGAATGTTATTTATTATCCAATATACCAGAATGATGTAACATTGTTAATAGTCCTGTTGCATTACTTATACACTGTAGCTTTTTAATATTCATTCTTCCCTTCTGTTTTTCACATGTTGTTACATTTTCAGTTTTGTCAGTTGCATTCACTAAACTTTGATTCTGCAGAGACACTAGTCCTAATAAAGTGATTTCTTTCACTGAGGGTGTTTCCTGTATTTGAACGTGTTTAATGTGTTTTCCATGTCAGGAGGCACTAGGATAATATAGAATAATAATATAGAATAATATAGAATATGTGGATTATCTGAACAGTTTGGGGGTTCAGGGGCCCAAAATTTAAACAATTGTGTGGCTTTAGTGGGGGTCAAGCAGTGAGCGGGGGGGTATGTGAACCATGCTTCATCGGGGTCATGTCTGATTGGTCAGGTGAGAGGGACACTATATACCTCCTGTCCTACAACAGACTGTCCACCAGGTGGCAGAGAGGAGCCACAGGGAGGGACGTCCTGTTTAACCACAGAGGTTCTCACCTCGTTCTCAAGCTGCTTTGCTTGGTTATTTCTTTTTTAATTGCACAACTCTTTGGGCGTGCACACACACACGCACACGCACACGCACACGCACACGCACACGTGCGCACACACACACACACACACACACACACACACACACTCATATATCCTTCAGCTGTTCCTGTTCTGTTCTTTGTGTGACATTAGAGCCCCCCCCCACGGCTGCAGTGACCTTGAGGCTCTGCAGTAAAGCAGCAGCTCCAGAGCTGATTGTCTCCTAGCTCTGATCAGTCCACTTAAAGTCTTCCGCTGAGGAAGATGACACTGCTGATGGTGTCTGAATGGAATCTGAACTCAAGGCCACGGACACAGAGTCATCCTCATAGTTCATTCTCTACCTCTAACAGTCACACATGCACACAGACAGACAGGGTGAGTAGAGCTGATAAAACTATAAAACCCTGCAGGAGAGAGCTCTGTCCTGTCCTCTACTGTACAGTTAATGCTCTGTCCTGTCCACTACTGTACGGTTAATGCTCTGTCCCGTCCTCTACTGTACGGTTAATGATCTGTCCCGTCCTCTACTGTACAGTTAATGCTCTGTCCCGTCCTCTACTGTACGGTTAATGATCTGTCCCGTCCTCTACTGTACGGTTAATGCTCTGTCCCGTCCTCTACTGTACGGTTAATGATCTGTCCCGTCCTCTACTGTACGGTTAATGCTCTGTCCCGTCCTCTACTGTACGGTTAATGCTCTGTCCCGTCCTCTACTGTACGGTTAATGCTCTGTCCCGTCCTGTACTGTACAGTTAATGCTCTGTCCCGTCCTCTACTGTACGGTTAATGATCTGTCCCGTCCTCTACTGTACAGTTAATGCTCTGTCCCGTCCTCTACTGTACAGTTAATGCTCTGTCCCGTCCTCTACTGTACAGTTAATGCTCTGTCCCGTACGGTTAATGCTCTGTCCCGTCCTCTACTGTACGGTTAATGCTCTGTCCCGTCCTCTACTGTACGGTTAATGCTCTGTCCCGTCCTCTACTGTACGGTTAATGCTCTGTCCCGTCCTCTACTGTACGGTTAATGATCTGTCCCGTCCTCTACTGTACGGTTAATGCTCTGTCCCGTCCTCTACTGTACGGTTAATGCTCTGTCCCGTCCTGTACTGTACAGTTAATGCTCTGTCCCGTCCTCTACTGTACGGTTAATGATCTGTCCCGTCCTCTACTGTACAGTTAATGCTCTGTCCCGTCCTCTACTGTACAGTTAATGCTCTGTCCCGTCCTCTACTGTACAGTTAATGCTCTGTCCCGTCCTCTACTGTACGGTTAATGCTCTGTCCCGTCCTCTACTGTACGGTTAATGCTCTGTCCCGTCCTCTACTGTACAGTTAATGCTCTGTCCCGTCCTCTACTGTACGGTTAATGCTCTGTCCCGTCCTCTACTGTACGGTTAATGCTCTGTCCCGTCCTGTACTGTACAGTTAATGCTCTGTCCCGTCCTCTACTGTACGGTTAATGCTCTGTCCCGTCCTCTACTGTACAGTTAATGCTCTGTCCCGTCCTCTACTGTACAGTTAATGCTCTGTCCCGTCCACTACTGTACGGTTAATGCTCTGTCCCGTCCTCTACTGTACGGTTAATGATCTGTCCCGTCCTCTACTGTACAGTTAATGCTCTGTCCCGTCCTCTACTGTACGGTTAATGCTCTGTCCCGTCCTCTACTGTACGGTTAATGCTCTGTCCCGTCCTCTACTGTACGGTTAATGCTCTGTCCCGTCCTCTACTGTACGGTTAATGCTCTGTCCCGTCCTCTACTGTACGGTTAATGCTCTGTCCCGTCCTGTACTGTACAGTTAATGCTCTGTCCCGTCCTCTACTGTACGGTTAATGATCTGTCCCGTCCTCTACTGTACAGTTAATGCTCTGTCCCGTCCTCTACTGTACAGTTAATGCTCTGTCCCGTCCTCTACTGTACGGTTAATGCTCTGTCCCGTCCTCTACTGTACGGTTAATGCTCTGTCCCGTCCTCTACTGTACGGTTAATGCTCTGTCCCGTCCTGTACTGTACGGTTAATGCTCTGTCCCGTCCTCTACTGTACGGTTAATGCTCTGTCCCGTCCTGTACTGTACGGTTAATGCTCTGTCCCGTCCTCTACTGTACGGTTAATGCTCTGTCCCGTCCTCTACTGTACGGTTAATGCTCTGTCCCGTCCTGTACTGTACAGTTAATGCTCTGTCCCGTCCTCTACTGTACGGTTAATGCTCTGTCCCGTCCTCTACTGTACAGTTAATGCTCTGTCCCGTCCTCTACTGTACAGTTAATGCTCTGTCCCGTCCTCTACTGTACGGTTAATGCTCTGTCCCGTCCTCTACTGTACGGTTAATGCTCTGTCCCGTCCTGTACTGTACGGTTAATGCTCTGTCCCGTCCTCTACTGTACGGTTAATGCTCTGTCCCGTCCTGTACTGTACGGTTAATGCTCTGTCCCGTCCTCTACTGTACGGTTAATGCTCTGTCCCGTCCTGTACTGTACGGTTAATGCTCTGTCCCGTCCTCTACTGTACGGTTAATGCTCTGTCCCGTCCTCTACTGTACGGTTAATGCTCTGTCCCATCCTCTACTGTACGGTTAATGCTCTGTCCCGTCCTCTACTGTACGGTTAATGTAATTAGTGTAATTAGGAGGGTTCTCCAGGGTGAAGAGGGGGCGGAGGGGCGGTGGCCTATAGGAGGGGGAGAGAGGACGGGACGGGCCTTTCCTCAGGAAAACATATCACCTTCCACCACAATAGAGCCCGTCAGGAAACCACAGGCAGCCACATCGCTCTCTGGAGTCACCGAGTACTTTCGGACACGCTCTCACACTCATCAGTCACACACACACACACACATGCACACACACTCCACCGCCTGGCAGCCCGCACAGCCAGCACACTCCAGGATGACATCGTACTGAAAACACTGCACGGCAATCTCAACAGGTAAGTCTCCTTCTCTGAGCTTCATCTGGGTCCGAGGAGGGAACTGCTGTCTTCATTTATGCTGCTTCTGATTAATGTTCACATTAGTATGTTTCTCTGGGGAAGTTATTGTGTTTGGACATTTTACTCATACATACAGACATACATACAGACATACAGACATACAGACATACATACAGACATACAGACATACATACAGACATACAGACATACATACAGACATACAGACATACATACATACAGACATACATACATACAGACATACATACAGACATACATACATACAGACATACATACAGACATACAGACATACATACAGACATACAGACATACAGACATACATACAGACATACAGACACAGACTGGTGCCTAGACATTTGTTGTGTTCTTCTAATAGGTTGAAAACAGTTGATAGATTGAGGAAAACATGTTGTTACCGTTGTTCAGTGAGAAACACTGACACGTTCTAGTGAGCAAACTCACATCTGAGGGAGATGGTTTCCATCCTGGTTTGACTTTACTTCACAAGATTACTTTATATTATTATATATATATGAACTATTTGAACTGATGACGAAGAGCCCTTAATGATGTCTGCTCTCTGATGTCTGTCATCTCTTGGATGACGTGGAGGTGTAAGTGTTTAAAATGCTTTAATTCCGCGTTGGGTGGTGACTAAGATCAAACACCGATGTTAAACGATAGGTTCATACTTTATACGTCTATCTTAAAACAGTACTCACACTGAAACAGTTGTTGGTAGCTGTGATCATTCCTCCTGCTCATGTGGTTTTAGTATAAAAGTCTGACTTTGTGTTTCCCTGGACGATGTTTCCTCCTAGAGAGGGAATTTCATAGTAAAAACACGACTTGTTTTGTCTAATTCAGAATCATGTTAACTTCGGCTGGATGTCTCTGGATTTATTTTTAGGTTACAGCAGAAAGAAACTGTTTTAATGTACGTATGGAAAGTGAGTGTTGCTGTAGGACAGACTGACTCTGTCCTTTAACCTGTGTGACTCAACTCTTTAACTTCAGATATACTTTATCTCCATAAAAATTAACATCTCATTTAGAAAATAGATTGTGTTTTTGGTGTATCACATGCTTTAGCTGTCCTTTCTGACTAAACAACAAAACATAAAAATTCCACTTTTAAAGTCAGTTAGAAAAATTATATGATTTAAATAATAATAAATAAAATGTGTTTTCCCCAAATTAGCAGGAGAAAGAAAAAAATCATTCATTATTATTATATACATTTTGTTCTGATTAATATAAGATTTATATAAGGTTATAGTTCAGCGTTTGTAAACGCAGCAATATTTTTAATCCATATTTCCTAATTGCTCAGTGAAGTGAATTACATAACCAGCATGTGAACGGATGTTTTTGCTTCCAGTTATATAAACTGTCTGACGGCTGATGGAGCAACACAAATAGGTTCCACATTTCAAGTTTAAAGTTCACTTTCCTTTATGCACGGAATCCTGTCTTTTGTACAGTGGATTTAACTGGTTATTAATTCTCAATATTACCGTACAGGACTCCTGTGGGTTGAGTTTTTAAATTACCATTAAGTACCAGATAGT
This sequence comes from Sebastes miniatus, assembly GCA_916701275.1. NCBI lineage: Eukaryota > Metazoa > Chordata > Actinopteri > Perciformes > Sebastidae > Sebastes > Sebastes miniatus. The sequence goes on along the minus strand of CAKALS010000016.1, from coordinate 30,877,685 downwards.
GGTAGATAGATAGACCGTTTTATAACTGAACTTTATGACTAAATCTGTTGTTGATTTGCAGTTTGGTAAAATCTCCAGAGCAACCATGCCCATCCTGAAGAAGCTCCCGGGACGGTCCAAGAGCTGCCACGAGTTCCCCAGAGGGAACGGAGAACTGATCCTGCCCCGGCTGGACTTGAATGATCTCAACGATCTGAAGGAGCTGAACGACCTGAAGGACCTGAACAAGAACTTGAACCCCTTTGAGGACGTGGACCTGTATGAGGACGAGAGGAAAGGAGGTGACATGGGCCTCATCATGGGGGAGGTCAGGGGTAACCTCCAGCTCAGATCCTCCCGTGATGGAGAAGAGGAGGAAAACGAGGTGAACGCGAGGCACGGGGCGGGGAACCCTAAAGGGAGGCCCCTCAGGGGGACCCTGGAGCGGATCTGTGGAGTGTCGCCCCTCAAGACCCTCGGAAAACTGGGGAAGGGGCTGCGCATATCGGGACGCAACGTATGGGGGAACAACTCTCCCCACTACAGCCCTGGAAACTCAAACAGTCTCCCACCAGAGAGGGAGAGAAGGAAAGGACTACGCAGGGGCTCCGAAGGGATTATGACCCTGCTCCGGTGAGGAAGAACAGTTCAGACCTTAGAAGTAGGGCTGTCAGTCTATTCAAATATATATGGCAAATATGCTGCTTTATGTAAATGTATGTATATATTTATTATTGTAAATCAATGAACAACACAAATCAATAACAGATATTGATCAGAAACCCTCACAGGTACTGCATTTAGCATAAAACAATATGCTCCAATCATAACATGGCAAACTGCAGCCCAACAGGCAACAACAGCTGTCAGTGTGTCAGTGTGCTGACTTGACTATGACTTGCCCCAAACTGCATGTGATTATCATAAAGTGGGCATGTCTGTAAAGGGGAGACTCGTGGGTACCCAGAGAACCCATTTACATTCACTGATCTGGAGGTCAGAGGTCAAGGGACCCCTTTGAACATGGACATGACAGTTTATCCTCTCCAACATTTAGTGTAAGTTTGGAGCGTTATTTAACCTCCTTGGTACCGATGTTTTCTAGTCTCATATGATAACTGTATCTTCACTCTAGCTTTAGAGCCCACTACACCCTAAAAATTACAAGTTGCATTAATGCGTTATTATCGCGTTAACTTTGACGGCCCTACTTAGAAGATTGTAACTGTTGAAATGTGAAGAATTCGGATTTGTGATATAAAGAGTAAAAAGTACTTCAGCAGCTGTGGATGAAACTCTTGTGGAGAATCTTCTAAAGTATGATATCTTTGATTAATATATTTCTACTATACAATATATATAGTGTATAAACCACATTATTCTGAAAATCTAAAAACAACACCCAATAACATCAACAGAAATACCTGTAAAATACAATAATGTAACTATGACAGAGAAACTGTTTTACTTTTTGAGCTCTAATCGTGTGATGAATTATCCACACGCTGAAAGAGGAGACGCTGAAAGATGGAAAATCCCTCGTTCCCGTTGCTGCTGGGTCGGTGATAGAATAGCATATATTGTACTTATTTCCTGAGTTATGTAATATGCTGTAGAAACTTGTTGATCTACGAAACCTCTTTTGTTTTTCGGTGACATGTCGAGTACTCACTGTGCTTACTCAATGGGACTATTTTTAACCGACGCTCACAGTTTTGTGTGAATATGTGGCATTCCAGACATAGCAGCTACTGGGCCATTCTGTAGAGTACAATACAAATGTAATTCCTATTCATACATTCCTGCGTATGCAAATCACGCAGTCTGATGTCTTATTTAAAATGGTCGTTCGTGCTCTGTGTTGTTGCTGTGCAGCCTTACAGGTCGCCGTAAGGAGGAGCGCAGAGAAAGCCTGCCCTGCGGAAACCTGAGCACAGACAACGAGGCGGAGGCTTCCAGGCGGCCCTCCTTCCTCAGGATGGTCAGTCTGGGCAAGCTGAAGAGGGAGTCCATGTCAGACAAGGCCTCCCAAGAGGCCGAGGAGGAAACAGAGGAGGAGGAGCCGGTGGTCAAAACCAGAGAGCCCCTCTCAGGTAACAATCATCAGGTGCAAAAGTCCAGGTCCTGATCTAAAAACATACCAGGTGACCCAGAAGAGTCTGAGTTCCCCTTACATTACAGAACTTTTCCCGGTCGAGCTTCAGCAGTACTTCCTCCCAATCCTAGACAACTCTCTGATGAGGCTGAGAAGTCCCCAGATCCCTGAGTCACTGGGTTCAATCACCACCAGACTGTGAAATCAGGAAATGACCGCACTTCCTCCTACCCCAGGTTCCTCTAGATAGAAGTTCAACCAAGCTACTGTTGACAGACTCCACAGGGATCCTCGCTAGGAATAGAAGAGTGTGAAGGATGAGACGACTACTCCATATCCATAAAAACAGATCTACCCTCTCCCAGTTTGTTGGTTAACCCTCCGTTTTGTGACAAATAAACACAGCTTCCTGTTTCTCTTCTTGCCTCCCCACAGTCCTGGAGATCCTACAGCTGGTCAACCACAGGGACCTCCTCCTGGCCGACACTCACATTCAGGAGCTGGAGCGAGAGTGTGAGCTGCTGTCTCTTCTTCCGACCACGACTACTTCCTCTCCGACCCTTCGTCCCAGCACCCCTCTGGGCATGTTCCCCTTATCATCCTCATCCTTAGATGATTCCCTCAGCTCCAACGCAACGCTGGACTCGAGTCGGCGGAAGGCTAAGGACGTGGAGCTCCTGTACGAGGCCCTGCAGAAGGAGATGTGGGATGTGGTGCGGGAGTCCCTCCGCCAGCCCAGCGCCGGTCCCAACCTCGGGCTGGTGGTGCTGGTGATCCAACAGGAGGAGCACGCTGACGCCGTCTGGGCCCTGAGAGAGGACACCAAGCCGGAGCGAGAGGGCCCCCAGATCCAGCCCAGCCAGCGTCCCCGGAGGCTGAAGATTAAGTGGAGGCAGGCTGTGATGGAGGCCGCGGACTGGAGCCTGCCACATCAGGTAGACACCCAGGCAGGCCAGCTGGCTTCGTACCTGGAGCGACTGAGGAGTCGGATGGTGGATGACCTGGATGCAGCGAGGAGGAATGCTGTATCCATTTACCCAGAGGAGTTTGCTGCCTTCCAGGTGTATGTGGACAGTTACCATCGAGCCGTGGCCAAACGTCTTCGGACCATCACTAGCGGCCCGCTGCAGATCACCGACGTCTACTCGTTACTGGACTGGTTCTACAACATCTACAACAGGTAGAGTACCTTATTAGACAGTGAACCTCCAAGGCAAGAATGCATTTCAAACCTGGAAACTGGAACGGTTTTTTACTGATCTAAAATTTTCTGCTAGGGATGTCCTCGGAACCATTGGCACCACCAAACCCATCAACTATGCTCCTCTGGAGCCCATCCTGCCCCAAGACACTGTGGAGAGGCTGGAACAAGACTGCATCAGCATCGTCAGGGTAAGCAATATCCTGCACAGCTGTTTCTTTAGAGAATCTGGTTAGAAGACACTTTTTAATTTCATGTTGTGATTTTCAGGAGAAGGTGACGATAGAGCTGATTCAGGTTCTGGATGAAGAGGAGAGGCGATGGGCCCAGACTCTGCACATAGAGGAGTACCAGTCCCACCTGGCACGCTCAGTCATCCAGGTACATCCTCACATCGTCATGTTCACTGTGAAATGAATAAATGTCTTTTTCACATAAGATACTTATCGTTCACGTCTTTCACACATCCAGAGGCTGAAGGTGGACTTGGACAGGTCTACATCTGTGAACCAGTTTCTAGGGGCGAGAGTGGCTCGATGTAGTCTCGTTGGACTGGCCGACTTTCTCTACAAGTGAGTGTCAGAGAGGCATAAAGTCGGGAAAACTGGGGGGCTTTAACCAAACTTGTAAACACAAAAAATTACTATTTATAAAATAAGTTGTTTGCAGGTCGTAAAAACAAAATACACTTATTGTATTTTTTTATTTAAAGGGACAGTGTGTAGGATTTGGTGACATCTAGTGGTGTGGTTGCAGATTGCAACCAACTGAGTACCCCTCCTTATCACTCCTTTTCCAAGACTGCGGTAATGTGAGCCGCCTTGGTAACGCCGTTCACCTCACTCAGAGGCCATCCATACCATAATAACGGGCGGTACCACGGTTTAGCACTCTGCGGCTCACGTTACCACAGTTTCACAACGTGTACTGGAGAACTACGGAGAACTACGGTGACCTTCAGGTAGCTTAAAAACATGAAAGTCTCTCTCTAGAGCCGGAGTTTGGTTTGTCCGTTCTGGGCTACGGTAGAAACATGGTGGACTCTGTGAAGAGGACCCCGGTTTTTTGGGGGCAAGCCCCAGTGTTTTTATAGGACAGGACAGGATTGTTCATTTCCAGATTGTATTAACATTCAGCAGGTTTTCATAATAAAACCTCTGTGTGTCCAGTTTCCAGAGGAAGGCGGAGATGTTTCATGATACTCAGGCAGAATTTGGAGACCGAGGGGACGGATATGTTTCCAGAACCATAGCTCTGGTGAACTGCTGCCCTCCTCTCAGGTAGACAAGCCATTCATACATTATTATTCAAACTGAAAATCTTAATTTTCTGCAGTAGATTTGCTGAAAGTCCGTGATAACGTCTGTCCTGTGTATCCTGTAGGTCCTTAGTGGAGCGCTGCAGGCAGTGTGACCCACAGGGCAGTGAGGAGTCTGCACAGAGAGCCAACTCCTCCCTGGACAGGATCATCAACCAGTCAGTGAGGGTGCTGACGGACCGACTGTTTGAACACATCAGGGTGAGCAAGGCAGCAGCAAGTCAGCAGCAAGTCAGGAGAAAGGCAGGAGCAAGGCAGGAGCAAGTCAGGAGAAAGGCAGCAGCAAGGCAGCAGCAAGGCAGGAGCAAGTCTCATTGGAGTCTTTAAAGCTTGCTTCTCTTTAACCAGACATACTGTATACCTCTAGGTATAAAAAGAAACCTTGAATGTACTCCCTTGAAACACAAAGTAATCTGTGTATGTCTCTATTTCACATCCATGGAGTATGTGTGTTGTTTAGTGGTGAAAGAAGTATTCAGATACTTTTACTCAGTAAGTAAATGGTAGTAAACCCACAATGTAAAACTATATTTAAGCTGTAAGAATTGAGTGACTGAAAAAAGGCTTTGTAAAAAAAGAAAAGAAAAAGACTTCCATTCAAAATCATACTTAACATTTTCTTTATATGTGTTGAAATTCTCGTTTCAGTTAGCTTGCTAGCATAACAGCTGTGAGTACTAACAGTAGCCATGTTTGTCGTTTACATTCATTATGATAATTGTGTCTTTGGAGTTTGTGCTGCTAGCTACTTTCATTGGAAAGAGTTGGCAACACTGGGCTGAGGTTATAGGTTGGATCACTTTTAAAATGTGCGTATTTTTGCTGTTTTTTCCGATGTTACCTACCCCAGCTTTAAGTACAAGTAAAGAGAAGTATTATCAGGCAACATAACTTTAGTTCAATCAGTGTTACTGATGCATTAAAGTTGGTTTAATTCAATTAATGATTCATATTTTATATGATGATCATATGTTTTATATGCAAAATCTGCAACAGCCATCCGATAAATGTGATGCAGTAAAAAGTACAATATCTGAAATGTAGTGGAGCGGAAGTAACTGAAAGTACCTCAACACTGCTCTTAAGTACAGGACTTGAGTAAATATCTTGTATTAATCAGAACTTGGTGTGTTGTTGTTCCAGCCTTTCTTTGACAAACTGATAAAGAGGAAATGGTTGAACAACACAGAGGCCTTTGAGGCCATTGAAGCCAGCATTAAACAACACTTCAAGAAGTTCAGGAGGATGGACTCTCCGCCGTATCAGGTAACACTTTGATGATCTGATCAATCCGTGTTTAACGGTGTTTAACATGTTAAAGGAAGGTTATATGTAACCAGTCAGTGGTTCATGTCTCTGAATGACTGACAGACCCTGGTGGGAGAGGTGCACCGGCGGGTCCTGGTGGAGTATGTCCGAGCCATCATGCGGGGACGGCTCATCTGCACGTCCTCCAAGACGAGGAAGAGGATGGCGTTCCGCCTGCAAGATGAGGCCAAACAGCTGAAAGGACTCTTTAAGGATCTGGTAAGTCTGATTTAACCTGTAATGAACATATATAGTCTTTAGCGTGACACCCTGAGAACCCCAAGCATTATAAATAATTCCAACATGCTGATTCTTAAAAACACGGAGCGGAGCCGGCGCAGGGAACGCAGAGTCTGACCCTGGAACTTCCCAGGTCAGGAATAACTCAGACAGTGTTGATACAGGACTGAGCTCTGAAAAATGGCTGCCGTCAGTGAGATGGAGATGGATGGACCGGGCTTACGTTAGCACTTGCCAGAGAAGGGAAGAGGGTGTAAAACAACTGGGCCCGACGGCGTGGCATTTGCCCCCTTTCTGTGCGCGAGTTCAAACAAGTGTCCGTCACCTCGGCTGACAACAGGAAGCTGCTGTGTTCAGAAGGAACTTCCTGTTCCTGTCAGCTGGCTGGCTTTGATGTGGCTCTGGGATGGCCTTGATGGCCTTTTTTCGCCGAGGAGCGGTATGAAGTGTCTGTGGAAACTGGGAACTTGGGAAGGGGGCGGGGGGGTTAATGGCGGTCTAAAAAAGAAGTCGTTATTTTTAGTGAATGCCAAGCCAAAGAATTCTGCTTTCTTTTTCCTGAGTGTTGGAAGGAAAAACACGACCCAGAAAAACAGAGGTGGAGTTTTGTTATTCACTCAGTAAATCACCTGAATGTTTTTAAAGGTATTCATCTGTGTTTCCTCTGAAGGGCTGATAGTCCACGGCCACATCTTAAAAACACATGTTTAATCAGAAGAAGAACAGCGATGACAAATGCAGTGAACTTTACACTTAGTTGAACTCATTTCCAAAGAAAGTCCATCTTAATGATGAATTTTAAGTTTGCTGCTACGCTCTTTGTCTCCTCTCTGCTTCAGGAATCAAGTTCATCTTGGTTAGACAGCATCATCTGCCACCTCGCTGACATCATTCTCCTGGAGGACACTCCCTCCATCCAGATGGAGGTTGCCGTCCTGGTGAAAGAGTTTCCAGATATACGGTGAGAGGTTTTAACAAACGAACCGTGTTGGAACATTTCTATCGTAACCAGGAAGCGTCTATAAAAACAGATATTCTCTCTGCTGTACCCCCGAAGGTCCTATATTCTTTTATGCTTATTGCTACACATTCAGTGCTGTTCTTGGCCCTCAGCCAACGTACCACTATGTATGTTTTTTTTTTTTTGGTCACAATGGATCAAAACAAGGAAAAGAAGTGCGGAAACATATCTACATTAACTTTGCTATTTTTGGAGAGGAGAGCGGGTCTGTTTTGAGAATGGATGAGGCTGAGAGGTCTCGAGGGGGGCGAGGGTGGGGGGGTGTTTGTGCACAGATTAAGACTCAGGTGACGGTCGGCAACCTACGACCGCGTGTGACGCAGAACTCTCCGCGGAGCAGACAGGAAGCTGCTGCCGAGTACTTCCTGTTCCTGCCACCCTGCAGGAGACAGACTGGTGCCACGCTCGGAATCAAAGAGGGAGAGGTGTGGAAGAGGAGAGCAAAACAGAGTAGTTCAGACCTGGAGACATGCTAACTCACTGCTTGACTCACCCCTTCTGTTTACTGCAGGGCATCCCCCGCCGGTATTTTAAGAGATGAAAGGCTGCCGGCCTTCTGGGTGCTTCATTTAACTGCAGCAGAGTCCATTCATGCACACGTGACTGAGCCTACACACAAGTCAATCCTTCAAACACAGATCCTCCTGAATCAAACATGTACTTAAGTAGATCTGTAGATCCATTATACTCCATTAAGAAGAACAGATCTGGATCCCGAGATCATGACAGATGTGTCTTTTTAGAAAGTGTCACCAAATGTCCCGTTCCTTCCCAGAAACAGATGCTGTGACTCAGAGAGATGCGACTGTTACTCAAAGTCATGTCAGCCTTTGGCGACACCAAACAGACCCGATTTCCATTAACACCCGTCTACCCCCCTTCCTCCCCATATCCTTCCTCCATACAGGAAGAAGCACGTCTCCACCCTGCTGAATATAAGAGGGATGATGCGACAGGCCGAGCGCCAGGAGATCCTCAACATCGTCAAAGACTTTGAATGCCGCAACGCCCTCATGTGCAGGGATCGCGCGCTGTTTTCCGACATCCCCATCACCTCGGAGGTGCACTGCATCAGCCTGGGTCTCCTCCGCCTCGCCATGACCATCTCTAACTGGTTCTCAGAGCACCGTCCCGGGCAGAACCACAGGACAGGTGGCAGACATGCGACACCTCAACCTGCCGAGAGCCAGAATATGGAAGACGTACATAAACTTCACAGAGACGACTAGCTATTAGTGTTTGTTAGGAGAGCAGTCACAGACACGCTGTGAAGATCGTGATGAGATGTACACGCACCTTGACCACAAACTGATTGTACCAAATATTGTTACCAGAAACTTGACCTCAGGTACTGCTCGTACTGTACACGCTCACTGACTTACCGACATTTCTCCATCTCCAGATGTGCATTTTAATGGAAATGTGAAACAGACTGTACATCGTAATAATCACCACGATTTATCGTATACTTATGTTGATCTACACAGCTACAGAAGTAAACAAGTGGTATCAAATATCCTCAAAATGTAACGTGTTTTTTTAGCCTTTTATTCCCCCACATCATCGCAGAAACAACTGCAAGCAAATGCAGTGCAATATGATCTGTTTAGCATGTATTTACCCAACCATATATACCCATTCTCTGGTATATAGACCACATGTATGTGAGGATATAGTGTATGGAAATGGAAATGTGTTGAACTCTCACTGTGAATGAAATGGATCTGTTGCTGGAAACGTAATAAAAACCCATTGACTGGGTCGCCGAAACAGATTCATTGTGTTCTGTATATCAGCTTTTATACTATTATTGTACATTTAATTCTGCCTCCTTCTAACTGGAGGTGAACATGGGGATGTCAGACACTAAGTCTACAGTGATGTTAAACAACAGACGAGGGTCCGCGGGTCTGACGCAGAACTACATGTACACACATATTTCGAGCCTTCGTTGTTTATGTTAAGGATATGGCATCTTTGTTCAGTAAACTGAGATCTTGAAATATGGGGCTCCACCAAGGCTGCTACATGACGCTCAGCGAGAGGGGTCACGCACCCCGAGGCCAACAACGGGATGTTTTTCAATAAACAAAGATTTCCTGTTGTCCACCGAGGTGCCAACGGATGCTTTTATTGGAGCCAAGTTTACGTTGTGCACTAGGAGGGAACTTCCCCTCTGCTGCTCGGAGTGAAGGTGCAGCGGCCGTGAAGCTTTTTCATGTCCGAGCTGCTCGTTGGCTTCTCAAAACAAAGTCAGGCAGCCTCAGCGGGGGTCATTCTGCACGCTGACCTCTGAAACTTACTGGGTCTGGATGTAGAAATAGCTGCTGTTGTCAGGTTGCTGGGTTTTACAGCTGCTGGTCGGACACACTGACACATATTCATCTGAAAATCCGTATAAAGTCTGGTCAGGTGTTTGGGCGCCTCTCTCTGTCACCACACGGCAGTGAGGTCAGTCACAGGTCATCCAGCGGACATGATGGTCCCAGCTGATCTTGGTGATCCAGTAAGTCTACATACTCGATTGTGAACCAACAGCTGGTAAATAAAGAACGTATATCACTAAGAAGTGAAAGCCAATAGTTTGTTTCATGTCAACATCAGCGTCCAGCAGCAGAGCTACACCTCCGCCATTTTGGACTGAAAGAGACAACCAGACGCCAGTAAAACGTCTACCTACAAAGAGACGTTCTAAAGTAAAACTACATTTCTATTCTATTGTCATATTTAATAGGGAATATTTCATATGGCATAGGGAAAAGATCGGGGTGGATGGTTGGGTCAAAAAACAGGACTTTCGCACAGGAGACCGGCGTTCGTGTCCCGTGAGAAACCAGAAGTCAGAGTTGATTTACTTGTCACGTAACTTCCGTACTTCAGTTGCAGCCCTTTTGGAGTTATTTTAAGTTAAGTCAACCTATTCGTGAACCTAACTAAGTAGTTTTATTTTGAAAAGACTGGAGAGGAAATTGACACGTGCTTCACGTGTTGCTGGACATTTGTAGGAAAATGCACGACAAACCCGTTGTTGAAAGTCGTGCTGAGCGTCACAAAAAAAAGGGAAATTAATGTCTATGAACACGAATCAAACAGATTAAAATCTGGACTGTTTCAGGAGCTGCAGTGACACCGAGTTGTCTGTTCAGGTGTCTCGCAGCATTTACAGGTTACATATTGGCTTGGAACTAGTGGATTATGATCACACATTAGAGATGCATAATAATGAACAATAGGAAGTTGAAAACCTGCACAATGAATGACAAGATACTAGACTTAATGTACTTTAAGGATGTTTGGCTTTATGATATTATAATCCTGTGCTTCGAGGGACGGCTGGTTCTACAAACACTATGATACATCAGATAGCTGTTTTCAGTTTGTCTGTGTATGTTGTATCTGTCCCTACAAAATAAAAACATTTTAATAAGTACTGATGCACTGGCACATATCAGGTCTGCTGTGATATGATTAGAAATGATTGTCTCTGTTGACAGGATGTCATAAGATCAGAAAATGTGTAGAAGTGGACGGCCTGTTCCAGATATATATATATATATACGGTAAAGCCATTCATGCTCAGGGATGCGTTCATTACTTGTGGGCTGCTCACTGCCGCGTTGTGGCGGAACTGATTTCCCCAGACTTTAGTTGTTCAGGCAGAAGACTGAAAAAATAGTTCCCATCCACATAATAAAATAAAATAAAATGCCTCATTAATAATAATAATGAACAAATGCCTCTACGATAACAAACAATTAAGGAAACTGAAATATTGGTTTTATTTTTCCTTTTACCCTCCTTTAAAGTTTACCAAATAAAATACACTAAAAGAAATGGGTATAAAGGGTTTCAGTGAAAATCAACAAATGACTAGAATAACTAAATACAGCCTGCAGGCGTGAGGCTATCGCGAGGCTATCGCGAGGCTATCGCTAGGCTATCGTGAGGCTATCGTGAGGCTATCGCGAGGCTATCGCGAGGCTATCGCTAGGCTATCGTGAGGCTATCGCTAGGCTATCGTGAGGCTATCGCTAGGCTATCGCGAGGCTATCGCTAGGCTATCGCGAGGCTATCGCTAGGCTATCGCTAGGCTATCGCGAGGCTATCGCTAGGCTATCGTGAGGCTATCGCTAGGCTATCGCGAGGCTATCGCTAGGCTATCGCTAGGCTATCGTGAGGCTATCGCTAGGCTATCGCGAGGCTATCGTGAGGCTATCGCTAGGCTATCGCGAGGCTATCGCTAGGCTATCGTGAGGCTATCGCTAGGCTATCGTGAGGCTATCGCTAGGCTATCGCGAGGCTATCGCGAGGCTATCGCTAGGCTATCGTGAGGCTATCGCTAGGCTATCGTGAGGCTATCGCTAGGCTATCGCGAGGCTATCGTGAGGCTATCGCTAGGCTATCGCTAGGCTATCGCGAGGCTATCGCTAGGCTATCGCCAGGCTATCGCTAGGCTATCGCGAGGCTATCGTGAGGCTATCGCCAGGCTATCGCTAGGCTATCGCGAGGCTATCGCTAGGCTATCGCCAGGCTATCGCTAGGCTATCGTGAGGCTATCGCTAGGCTATCGCTAGGCTATCGCCAGGCTATCGCGAGGCTATCATGAGGCTATCGCTAGGCTATCGCCAGGCTATCGCCAGGCTATCGCGAGGCTATCATGAGGCTATCGCTAGGCTATCGCGAGGCTATCGCTAGGCTATCATGAGGCTATCGCGAGGCTATCGCGAGGCTATCGCTAGGCTATCATGAGGCTATCGCTAGGCTATCGCGAGGCTATCGCTAGGCTATCATGAGGCTATCGCGAGGCTATCGCGAGGCTATCGCTAGGCTATCGCTAGGCTATCGCGAGGCTATCGTCAGGCTATCGCTAGGCTATCGCTAGGCTATCATGAGGCTATCGCCAGGCTATCGCTAGGCTATCGTGAGGCTATCGCTAGGCTATCATGAGGCTATCGCTAGGCTATCGCTAGGCTATCGCTAGGCTATCATGAGGCTATCGCTAGGCTATCGCGAGGCTATCGCGAGGCTATTGCGAGGCTATCGCGAGGCTATCGCTAGGCTATCATGAGGCTATCGCGAGGCTATCGCGAGGCTATCGCTAGGCTATCGCTAGGCTATCATGAGGCTATCGCGAGGCTATCGCTAGGCTATCATGAGGCTATCGCGAGGCTATCGCTAGGCTATCATGAGGCTATCGCGAGGCTATCGCTAGGCTATCGTGAGGCTATCGCTAGGCTATCGCTAGGCTATTGCTAGGCTATCATGAGGCTATCGCTAGGCTATCGCGAGGCTATCGCTAGGCTATCGCTAGGCTATCGCGAGGCTATCGCGAGGCTATCGCTAGGCTATCGCTAGGCTATCATGAGGCTATCGCTAGGCTATCGTGAGGCTATCGCTAGGCTATCGCTAGGCTATCGCGAGGCTATCGCTAGGCTATCGCGAGGCTATTGCGAGGCTATCGCGAGGCTATCGCTAGGCTATCGCTAGGCTATCGCGAGGCTATCGTTAGGCTATCGCTAGGCTATCGTGAGGCTATTGCTAGGCTATCGCTAAGCTATCGTGAGGCTATCGCTAAGCTATCGTGAGGCTATCGTGAGGCTATCGTTAGGCTATCGCTAGGCTATCGCTAAGCTATCGTGAGGCTATCGTGAGGCTATCGCTAGGCTATCGTGAGGCTATCGCGAGGCTATTGCGAGGCTATCGCGAGGCTATCGCGAGGCTATCGCTAGGCTATCGCGAGGCTATTGCGAGGCTATCGCGAGGCTATCGCTAGGCTATCGCTAGGCTATCGCTAGGCTATCGTGAGGCTATCGCTAGGCTATCGCTAGGCTATCGCTAAGCTATCGTGAGGCTATCGCTAGGCTATCGTGAGGCTATCATGAGGCTATCGTGAGGCTATCGCTAGGCTATCGTGAGGCAAGCCAGATTCTTGCACGAATAGCCCCTAACCGTCCTGGTAGTGTCAGTGCAGGTAACCTAATTGATTGGTATTTATGTTGTTTCCCGACCAGGATAGTGAACACTCTCAATAAACAGAACACAAAGATCACAGAGTCTCAGACGGGCCTGAAACAGAGCAGAGGTTCTGGTTTGGCTGAACACATGTTGCATGTAGTGAAGGAGAGATCAGAATGACCCTGGGGGGGCAGTTTCCCTCCTCTTTTAAGCCCTACAGAAAGGACGTCGTTACACCCTGATTGGCCAAGAGGGGAACCACCAAACTGCTCTCAACTATCATTTAAGAGCCAGTCCCCCCCCCCCCACACCCTGCAACAGGTGAACTGAATAACCTCTAATCACTCAGCAGGTCAACCAAAAACACACCAGGGAAAAGGTAAATGACAGCCAGCACCAGAGAATTGGCAGCTGCCACAGAGTTGCATTCACTCGTTAAATGTTTCTGTCCATCTTGCAAAGCGTTCAGTCCTGCAGCAACTTCCTCGTATTGACATGTCTTTGATTTATGACTAAATATAACCAGCAAATGCACCACAAGGGAAACACTCATACAGCCGATGTCTGAAAAAAAAAGGCTTCAAACATCCTTAAATATTTCTTGAAGCTGTTTACCTGTTACCAACAATAGATCTGCTATCTGTGACCCCGCGCTGCACCGTGCACTTGTTTTTATTTGTAATAAGTTCCAAGAATTTGTGCGACAGAACAGGAAGAACATTAAGTGAAGTTGGCATCAGCTGAATGTTAAGTTTGGCAGTGTGTCTTCTGAGTCATATGTATATCTGAGAGTATTATCAGACATCCTTTCATATAGTGGATTGAAGGCGGATGTTGAATCGCTGTTTTCCAGGTATCCCAGGCGGGGATTACCATCTCCGACCGAGGAGGGCAGGTAGGAACGAGGGCCAAGCTCTCGGAGGTTTCCCTCCATCGAGCCGTCGAAGGTGGAACGGTCCTCGGTATCACAATGCAATCCCTGGGAAGCACTCCCCTGCTTCCTCTCATTAACACAGCTCTGCAATGGAAAATCCATCTGGCTCTATTCGCTGTTTGTTTTCGGAAGCTGGCCGTGCCCTGTCTTTGTTCACACTGTCATGCACTTTTCATGGTTCCACTCTTTTCTGTTTGTTTGCTTCTCATGAAGTGCTCCGTGTACGTATAAAAGTACTCAATCAAGAGACTGTTGTGGCTGAGAGGGGTCAGTTCTGAGCTCTGGGGCTTGTTTAGTCTAGACCGGGTCGCTCCACTGGTTCTTTCCTCCAATACATCTACAGTATGCCCATAACTCAGATATGGGACTCATATGCTCAATGAAATACTGGGCTCATATTGACCATTTTACAGATATCAGCCAGACAGCGCTGTCCACCTCCAGTAGATAGGGAGCATTAGTGCCAATAAAAAGAAATCAAAACATCTGAATTCATGCTGCTTTAAAGGACAGTTCCAGTGGCTGTGCATGTCTCAAGTATATCTTTTATCACTTTCCCTGTTAAAAGGGTTATTATTTAAAGTTATTTATTAAGTTTTTCTTCATCCACTGAGAGGGTAATACAGGATGCTGTACAGATTGTAAAGAGTTATAATATAAATAAAATTGACATGACTACTGCCCACGACTTTCACACTATACACAATATAAGATTTTAGATTCATTTCTAAACTTTTAAAAAGCCCAAATCAACTTGCAAAAACGTATAATAAGACAGGTGACTCACTGAATAACTTCCTTTACTTATTTTACTCACTTGTCACGAGATGTGACTGTCAAACAGCATCCTTTAAATCCCTGCAACAACTGAATTAACATCGTCCTTTTTACAATATGCGTTCTTGTTTATTGATTGTCTGCTGAATTTCACTGCATATCTCTAGATTGAAAGGTATTTCAGCAGAAAACTCTCAACGCTTGGATGCCAGAGCATCCTTGAATGCACCACCCAGAGAGAGTTTTCAAAATGGTTTCTGTCCCCAACTGTATTGACTGATGATGAACTTTGTGTGTTTGTGTGTTATGTGTCTCATCCAAGCTGAAATATCTGCAGCTTGCCAGCACAGTTGACTGCATGCTGAAATAAATGGAAAACTAAAAAAGCTTTGGAAGTTGGTATGCTTTGGAAAATGGCTGGCAATTTGCGGTAATAGTCCTACCGGTAATGTTCTTCTTTAAAGAATCACAAGAATCCCATTATCAAACTGAGCGTCACCTTCGTCAGATGTCTAACACGTCTGATAAGCTTAATCTAGTTGGTTCTGGTTGAGGTGCGACCCCGTCAGAGAAAGGAACGGGTTGTTTATATGGTTATGTAACCACATATAAATGACCCGTCGGGGCAGGATTCAACAGAGAGAACCTCCCGTCCTCTCCCATGTCGAGTATACACTGTCTGTCAGGATGGCTGCCCACTTGAACCAAAACAATGGTGCACTTCGTCACTCCTGATGGGATATCCTGATTTATGTTATCTGAGCGTATCCATCAAGTGGATCTTTATTTAGCGATGAGGAGGTGCGCGGCCCTGCCTGCCGGTGCCTACTCGGGTCCAGATCGGACCGAGCAGACACGCCAACCTGTTTGTTTCGTTATCAGCAGTCACATTGAATCATCGTTCTCAGGCCTCGCCCGCAGACGGAGCGGAGGAAGTTCACCTTTGTTCAAAGCACGGACTACGATCTAAAATAAACTCTGACACTATCTTAAATCATTTATAAAATCTATCATCAAAACAAGCCTTTATTTCTTTAAATGTTGGAATGCTTGATTTGTGGGTGGATGCGTGGATATAAATATTTTGCTCAGGTCTCCGCTGGCCCGATGCCACCGACACTGTAAACTTCCCAACCTGTGGACTTATTTGTTTTCCTGTGTTTAAACTATTTTGACGTCTATATAATAGTGAGAAAAAAACAGGAGGAGGCTCGGTCGTGCATGTCTGTATTTATGTGAGCACATCCCCCGGCCTCACGGACCTGGCTTCATTACAGCACGACCCTCAGTAGCAACGCCAATCATCCAACGATACGGCGATAATGAGAAGATCTCCAAGTGGTGATCGTTAGAAAAGAAGCAAACCAAGTGATTTAAAACCTTAGAAATCCATCAGTTTATAGCCAAGCTAGCGAGGGCAGAGCTGCTCTGTCTGTCGGTCGGTCGGGTCACCATCATTTTGTGACATTCATGGTCCCCAGGCGATGACGTCTACTGACTGTGGTGAACCTCCAACCTAAAGCCTCTATATATTGACTCCACTCTTATTTCAACGCCTCCATGAGGTTGACATTTGTTGTTTTTTGAGTGAAATATCTCAACAATTGCTGAATGGATTGCCATGAAATGTTGTACAAACATTCATGTCCCCCTCAGGATGAACTTTGGTGTCCCTCACTTGATTTGTACATAAATTCCTGCAAAACTATAATGGCGAATTCCCATCATCCTCGGCTTTGTCAAATGTTAGCGTGCTAACACTGTACCAGTCAGAGTTGTGGTATTACTGCAATGCCAAATAGAGAGTTGAGTTGAGAGCATAGACTGTATATAAGAAGTGGACATAGTCACCGTGATGTCACCCGTTGGTTTGTGGACTGCCGTACTGAAGCCTTGAACTCGGCATTTTGGCCGTCGCCATCTTGGCTTTTTGTTACCAGAAGTCCGAACACTGAATAAGACATTTTTAGAAGACCAAAATGTTAGTATATATATACTTTATATAGAAAACACACTGTGAAAGGGTTAAAGTTCGAAGACGAAAACGCAGACATCACCCAGACCAGATGCCGTGGTAGGGACCCGTTATTAGCCCCGCCCTAAAGCACCCCCTGCTTTATGGTCTATCTGACTCTAAACGGGACCATCATTTACTAAATGAACAAGTAGATACTTAGTAGTAGATAGTAGTACCCTAACCCAACCCAACCATGTAAAGGGGCCCAAGAAGCTCCGGGGGAAAACAATAGAAATATAATTCACAGGGAGAAGCGGAAGCGGGTGCGCAACGGGATGCTTCATGCGACACAACCTAGATTGAATATCCTACTGCGAGGTCCAGCAGCAGTTGCGGTGGAACATGTCGTGGAATGCAAAAAAAAATAATCAAACGTGCTAGACTTCCTGTCGGGACGTTGTGAGGCGTCCCAGACGCGGCGTCGGTTGTCGTGTACAACGACACGCTACAGAAGATAAAACGATTGATTTTCGCACAGGACGCTCATTTATCGTTCCCAATCCGAGTCGACACCCTACGACGGCCGTGTCCGGCTATAATCGGGCTGATGTTGTGTAGTCTGAACTGGGCTTTAGTATAGTCTTACAGTGTTGCTAGCATGGCTGTAGACTCTTTACTCTACATGTAACAATGCAATGATAGAATGATATTAATTCTACATTTTAGCTCACAAAGATTCATATTAGCCCAACAAAGGTTGTAGCTACAGGTAGGCTGCAGTACATGAAGGTTCCCTCTGTGATATTCGTTGTCCTTTAACTTTGCCTCCTCTTGTTGTTGTCAGAGGGCTGCAGCTTTCTACAGCTCCCACAATAACTTCACCAAAACAACAAGAGGTTAAAAATAGATGAGAGGCAACAGAAAGAGGAGAGAGTGGGGATGACAGTGCTGTCAGATCTTTTCATGGAAAACAGGGGTGGACAAGCGGACATCCTTAAAGGCAGTGTATTTGTGAGGGAAGTCCACAGCCTGTCCTAGAGGCCTCACCTTTACTCTGTTTCTGTTGTTGTTGTTGTTGTAACCCCCAAACACCGGCAGGAGAAGTGGCAGGAGTTGATGTTTTGATATGTTCAGCCTCTTATTGTGCCTCTTATTGTCACTCCATAAGGAAACGTTTAAAAACAAATGAAGAAATCTATCAATCAAGAACTTCTTGTTTGAAAAGTCCCTGACTATTTCCCTGATGACATCATGTTTCGGGGTTAAGGGTTGCCAGTGCCAGATGTGTCGGGGTTAAGGGTTGACAGTGTGTCTGCCAGCAAACGAAGGTGATGCACCGTTTGTCCAACTATTTGTGAAGAAGCCTCCCCCGGGTTGTTTTTTGTCTCGATCTCCGTACCTGCCAGAAAATTGTCTGTTCCTACTGTTAACAACAAATTTATTGGCTCGGGCCGTTTACAAGAACGGAAACTACTTTGCATGGCAAGGAATAAGTCTGGAGCTGAACAATGGTTCCTCTTGTGAAATATGGCAACAGGGTCTCACCTCTGGCTCCTTGTGCCGTCTCCCCCGGCTTGTTTGCGTAAGCAGGTTGTGTTCTGTACCCCACCAGGAAGAGGTGTTGCAGGAAACACAAATCTGAGAGTAAACTTACAACGTTAGACCCCAAAAGAGAGTTTATCTGATCTCTCAGGGAGGTGACAGGAAGGGTAAACACCAGTGTGACCTGTGGCCCGGAGCCCACGGGGAGCCACAGATTCACTTCGCTGACTGTGATTGGACGCCGTGTTGGTGTAGGAGGTCGCGCTGACCTACGGCGTAACCTGACTATTGTGTTCAGTTCCAGCAATACCAATTATCACTAAGCTGCTGTTTGATGCACATTAAACTTTCAACTGCATTCTTCTTTCAGTCCAGATCAGATTTAAAAGCTCTAAACTCCTCCAACCAAAGAGGGCTGTGATTGCAACATGAAGGTTTCAGCAGCTCCTCCTCTCACCCCTTCATGAACCCGTCCATCATTCATCATCAGAAGGTTAAAGTTGGAGCCTAATGACTCCACATCCTCTCTGCCCTCCTGCTGCTGACGCTGCGCCGTGCCACCAACTTAGACATGGGTCCATTTGACCTTTGAACCGTGAACCTCCTCATCTTGTTAACACCCGTCAGTGCATCTGTACGAGCACACGACGCTGTCTCCTGTCTGCGTTACCCAGCAGGTCATAAACACTGACTGGTGCTGATCATGGAACCAGCTGTACCACCAGTAGAGCCGGTTCCTGCCTCAACCAGATCCAGGAGGGATTTAGTGTTAGATGGAAGCTCAGTGGGGACACCCACAGGCTAGCAGAGGTAGCGACACTATACAGTACTACACTATACAGTATAATACTACACTATACAGTACTACACTATACAGTACAATACTATACAGTACAATACTACACTATACAGTACTACACTATACAGTACAATACTATACAGTACAATACTACACTATACAGTATAATACTACACTATACAGTACTACACTATACAGTACAATACTATACAGTACAATACTACACTATACAGTACTACACTATACAGTACAATACTATACAGTACAATATTACACTATACAGTACAATACTACACTATACTATACAGTACAATACTACACTATACAGTACTACACTATACAGTACAATACTATACAGTACAATACTACACTATACAGTACTACACTATACAGTACAATACTACACTATACTATACAGTACAATACTACACTATACAGTACTACACTATACAGTACAATACTATACAGTACAATACTACACTATACAGTACTACACTATACAGTACAATACTATACAGTACAATACTACACTATACTATACAGTACAATACTACACTATACAGTACTACACTATACAGTACAATACTATACAGTACAATACTACACTATACAGTACTACACTATACAGTATAATACTACACTATACAGTACAATACTACACTATACTATACAGTACAATACTACACTATACAGTACAATACTACACTATACTATACAGTACAATACTACACTATACAGTACTACACTATACAGTACAATACTATACAGTACAATACTACACTATACAGTACAATACTACACTATACAGTACTACACTATACTATACAGTACAATACTACACTATACAGTACAGTACTACACTATACAGTACAATACTACACTATACTATACAGTACAATACTACACTATACAGTACTACACTATACAGTACAATACTACACTACTACACTATACAGTACAATACTACACTATACAGTACTACACTATACAGTACAGTACTACACTATACAGTACAATACTACACTATACTATACAGTACAATACTACACTATACAGTACTACACTATACAGTACAATACTACACTACTACACTATACAGTACAATACTACACTATACAGTACTACACTATACAGTACAATACTACACTATACAGTACTACACTATACAGTACAATACTATACAGTACAATACTACACTATACTATACAGTACAATACTACACTATACTATACAGTACAATACTACACTATACAGTACTACACTATACAGTACAATACTACACTATACTATACAGTACAATACTACACTATACAGTACTACACTATACAGTACTACACTATACAGTACAGTACTACACTATACAGTACAATACTACACTATACTACCAAATTACACCCAAAAAATGAACCCATCTTGATGAATGCAAAGTTTATTTGAAGATTATTTTAGGCATATAATCAAATGTTTGTATGTATGACGTGATCCATAATGATCATTAGTAGGTGCTTCTTCTTATTTGAGTACATTTTCACTGATCCAGACAGCAGTTACACATCGCCGCCCTCTGGTGGCGTCTGTTTGGCATTACAAGACCAAACTGGCTTCATCAAACTTAGAACTAAGTTTATTTGACTGCATTTGATTTAAGGCCAATAAATACAATAGAACATTTAAAAAAACACAATAAAAAAATAGAATTAAATGAGATACATAATTTTGATCAAATAAATAAAAATATGCAAATGTGTGCAGTTACAGTTCAGTAATAAGTTTTAAGTTGCCCCACATTCAATAACCTGATTAGCTTCTCCTTGATTGCTCTTACTTGTGTTCATCACTCATAAACCTGATGACTTTCTCCTTTTACAGCATTAATGGACTTCAAGGGTTTAGTTTGTTTACTACTAACGAGGTTATAGACCTACGATGTGTCTTCTGACCACTTCTAAAGGTCAAAGTGTTCCACAGTCACAGTATCAACGCTGTACAGAGAGGAAACCATCAGCTTTATGAACCATAACCATATTCTTTCCTTACTGGTGATGGCTTCGGTCCCTAGTCTTTGTCCAGACTTGTTTCTTTATCACAGTACCGTCTAGTTTGTCTCTCAGAATTTCCATACGTCACATTTTGATGCAAATGGTAATCAAACTGAGAAGGTCACAGAGCCCTCTGACATCCGGAGTTTGTTTGATTGGCAAAGTTGTTAAAATCATGCAGGTTAAAAAAGTAATATTCCTTGACTAGTTACTTAGTGGTCAAATGATGAAATTGTGTTGAGATGGATTATTTGATAACTCCTGAACGCTGCTGTTTCTATTCTTACATGGACCATTAGTTCTGGTCAGGAACGAATCTAGAAGCTTGATTTACTGTAGTTCTATTTCCTTTTATTTTCTACCATGATCCAAATGTGCCTCTAGGGCTATTTAGCTGATGTCATCTGCTTGAGTTACAATTCGATAGCCTAGATACTATAGATACCTATATACAGTAGGCTAGATATATACAGTAGGCCAGAGGTATATACAGTAGGCTAGAGGTATATACAGAAGGCTAGAGGTATATACAGTAGGCCAGAGGTATATACAGTAGGCTAGAGGTATATACAGAAGGCCAGAGGTATATACAGTAGGCTAGAGGTATATACAGTAGGCTAGAGGTATATACAGAAGGCTAGAGGTATATACAGTAGGCCAGAGGTATATACAGTAGGCTAGAGGTATATACAGTAGGCTAGAGGTATATACAGTAGGCTAGAGGTATATACAGTAGGCTAGAGGTATATACAGTAGGCTAGAGGTATATACAGAAGGCTAGAGGTATATACAGTAGGCCAGAGGTATATACAGTAGGCTAGAGGTATATACAGTAGGCTAGAGGTATATACAGTAGGCTAGAGGTATATACAGTAGGCTAGAGGTATATACAGTAGGCCAGAGGTCTATACAGTAGGCTAGAGGTATATATTTGTACGGAGGTGGTTGTTCCATATA
>CAKALS010000016.1:30820563-30845563 GCA_916701275.1 Sebastes miniatus | reverse complement strand
GTTGCAGCAGCAGCAGCAGCAGTAGTAGTAGTTGCAGCAGCAGCTGCTTCAGGGCGACCTCAGGTTGCAGTGGAAGTATTACCTTTATATACTCGGTCATATTGCATGGAGACTTCTACCAGCAGTCCAGTAGTAGTAGCAGCAGTATTAGTAGTGTTAACAGCAGCAGCAGCAGTTTATATACTCCGTCATATTGCATGGAGACTTCTTCCAGCAGTCCAGTAGTAGTAGCAGCAGTATTAGTAGTGTTAACAGCAGCAGCAGCAGTTTATATACTCCGTCATATTGCATGGAGACTTCTTCCAGCAGTCCAGTAGTAGACGTCTAAAGAAGACGATGCTGAACCCAAAACGGAAACAATATGTTTCGAGTGTTTCATGTGCTCAACAGCTGTTAACCCAGAAACGAGAGGCGAGTGTTCACATGGAGCTCAGCTCAGCATCACTCCAAACACCTGGCGGAAGAATTCTGGTGATGAGACTCAGACACACACGTCACTTTCTCATTCTATCTATAGATTATATATGTTTATCTCAGTGATATTTACACTCTACTGTGAGGCTAAGAGCCGCTCAGTGACTTCCACAAATACAGCAGATACTCTGTGGCGAGTTCCCTGGACCCGGACACACCGACACGACACCAAAGAACTAGCGGCGATGAAGGCCGCCTGTTGCGTCGCCAGTTACCACATGCAGTACAGTACGTTCTGCGTCTGCGTGAGAGGAAATAACTCTCCACACCAGCAGGCGGCGGTATAGTCTGTATTCATCATTCAGAAAGGGAAACAGGAAGCGCGAGGACAGCGGATATACAAGCCGTTGTTATGATACGTACATTAACCGTTTTCACACCACTCTCACTCACCACTGAATTTCATTTTAGATGTTCATGTCGCTGTGAAAACGTCTGTGTTGGAACGATCAGATGAAGATGAACAATGAGAAGAGTCTTCTGTGTTTGTCCTCGTTGGCTTGCTTTCCTCACTTCCGTTTCTCTTCTCGTACACTATTTCGCTTAATCTGAACAGACAATCAGAGCGATTTCTCTCACCGACGGACTCCACCGCCGGTGCTCAGGTGCCAAGCTTGCGACAGGATGGATGTATGGATGTATAGAGAGAACTGGATCCAGGGTTGGAGTCGTCGCTCCGTTCATTCCTATGAAAGTTGCTCAGTGGAGCATGAAGCCTAAATGGCTCGACTTCCGTCTGGAAAGCTACCCGGATCTTGGCAGATCTCGGGCACATGTAACATGCGCAGTAGCGTCCGCTCGGTCACATGACTAGGTCACGGGGTCCCAACGTCACGCCGTCATCACAGCTTGGCGCTCCAGCCTCGGTCTGGGTCTCATTCACATGAACAGAGGAAGGGAAATAACTCTGGACTCAGCTGTTAGTGTGTTTTAATGATTTAAAGCAGGACTATTAGAGTGTTCGTACTGGGGAGTTGATTCACCTCAAAATAAATGATCCTCTGAGTTACAGATGTCTCTTTCCCAATGGAAGTCTATGGGAAAAAGCCTCTTTGGGCCCGATGGCATCATGTGACGGACACAGAAGTTGTAGTACCGCCGTTTGGCCACTACCAAAGTTGGGATCGATGACCGGTGCATTTCCTTCGACTAGAGCCGACGGTGAGAGACACACCGCAAAAACTAGTCCGACAGACGCTCACTGACGGCCCCAAACTGTCCGACCGTCGGCTCGGTGTGTCAGGACCTTAATAAGTTTATTTGCTGCCTATAAAGAGATTAATTATTGTCTCTATATTGTCTGATGATCAGAGTTGATAACCAGCTGGCAGAGACAGAAGGACTCACCCAGACCGTTTAGCTCCTGGAGACCATCAGTGTTCCATACAGGCGCTCCTGAGTTGCTTTGGCAGCCTGCTCTATGTGATATTGGTGTTGGCACAGTGAGTGACCCCCCTCTCTCCTCTCTTTAACACCCCCCCCTCATCTTCTTCTCTTCCAGCATGTGTCGCTGGGGGCCAGCCGCTCAGACAAGGCCACCAGCCAGTCCAGCCGCTCGCTGGGCGCCCGGTGCAGGAACTCCATTGCCTCCTGCTCCGACGAGCAGCCGCACATCGGCAACTACCGCCTGCTCAAGACTATCGGCAAGGGAAACTTCGCCAAGGTCAAGCTGGCCCGCCACATCCTGACGGGCAAGGAGGTGAGACCCGGGGGCGGCGGAGGTCCGTAGTGGGAGGAGGGAAGGAGGAGATGGATGGGTAGATGATGGATGATGCCGGTGTCGTTGCGATGTGATCTGGTCAAGTATTTAATCTGCAACATCATCATTTAACATATTTATAAAGAAGTAAAGTATGAATGAATCTCCAATAGAAGTTTTTCTGGTCAACCAGTTCTTTTGAGTGAAATAACATCATCCTAGTGGATTATCTGAAGACAAATTATTTCAATCCCTTTACTTTAAAGAGGACATATTATGAACAACTCACTTCTTCAGTGCTTATGTAAGTCCATTTAGGTATGTGGAGTTCCTACCAACACACAAACTGAAATAAGACAACCAGTCAGTTTATTGTTGCTGTCTAGATCAGAAAACGTGATTCAAGGAGCTAAAGGGTGAATACAGGGATATTCAGACAGACAGGATGAGAAAAATAATGTGTTTTTTGAACATTAAAGCAGGCAAACATGTTCTAGTAGAAACCCAGAATACACGTATGAATTGTGTTGTTGCAATGAGCCGGGCCTGTATACCGTACAGTAGGGTAGGTAGGTAGTGGTGTTGATGGAGGAATGGCCTGTATACCGTACAGTAGGGTAGGTAGGTAGTGGTGTTAATGGAGGAATGGCCTGTATACCGTACAGTAGGGTAGGTAGGTAGTGGTGTTAATGGAGGAATGGCCTGTGTACCGTACAGTAGGGTAGGTAGGTAGTGGTGTTGATGGAGGAATGGCCTGTATACCGTACAGTAGGGTAGGTAGGTAGTGGTGTTAATGGAGGAATGGCCTGTGTACCGTACAGTAGGGTAGGTAGGTAGTGGTGTTAATGGAGGAATGGCCTGTATACCGTACAGTAGGGTAGGTAGGTAGTGGTGTTAATGGAGGAATGGCCTGTGTACCGTACAGTAGGGTAGGTAGGTAGTGGTGTTGATGGAGGAATGGCCTGTATACCGTACCGTAGGGTAGGTAGGTAGTGGTGTTAATGGAGGAATGGCCTGTATACCGTACAGTAGGGTAGGTAGGTAGTGGTGTTAATGGAGGAATGGCCTGTGTACCGTACAGTAGGGTAGGTAGTGGTGTTAATGGAGGAATTGCCTGTATACCATACAGTAGGGTAGGTAGTGGTGTTAATGTAGGAATGGCCTGTATACCGTACAGTAGGGTAGGTAGGTAGTGGTGTTAATGGAGGAATGGCCTGTGTACCGTACAGTAGGGTAGGTAGTGGTGTTAATGGAGGAATTGCCTGTATACCATACAGTAGGGTAGGTAGTGGTGTTAATGTAGGAATGGCCTGTATACCGTACAGTAGGGTAGGTAGGTAGTGGTGTTAATGGAGGAATGGCCTGTATACCGTACAGTAGGGTAGGTAGGTAGTGGTGTTAATGGAGGAATGGTCTGTATACCGTACAGTAGGGTAGGTAGTGGTGTTAATGGAGGAATTGCCTGTATACCGTACAGTAGGGTAGGTAGTGGTATTAATGGAGGAATGGCCTGTATACCGTACAGTAGGGTAGGTAGGTAGTGGTGTTAATGGAGGAATTGCCTGTATACCGTACAGTAGGGTAGGTAGTGGTATTAATGGAGGAATGGCCTGTATACCGTACAGTAGGGTAGGTAGTGGTGTTAATGGAGGAATGGCCTGTATACCGTACAGTAGGGTAGGTAGGTAGTGGTGTTAATGGAGGAATGGTCTGTATACCGTACAGTAGGGTAGGTAGTGGTGTTAATGGAGGAATTGCCTGTATACCGTACAGTAGAGTAGGGTAGGTAGTGGTGTTAATGGAGGAATGGCTTGTATACCGTACAGTACAGTAGGTAGTGGTGTTAATGGAGGAATGGCCTGTATACCGTAGAGTAGGGTAGGTAGTGGTGTTAATGGAGGAATGGCCTGTATACCGTACAGTAGGGTAGGTAGTGGTGTTGATGGAGGAATGGCCTGTATACCGTACAGTAGGGTAGGTAGTGGTGTTAATGGAGGAATGGCCTGTATACCGTACAGTAGGGTAGGTAGTGGTGTTAATGGAGGAATGGTCTGTATACCGTAGAGTAGGGTAGGTAGTGGTGTTAATGGAGGAATGGCCTGTATACCGTACAGTAGGGTAGGTAGTGGTGTTGATGGAGGAATGGTCTGTATACCGTACAGTAGGATAGGTAGTGGTGTTGATGGAGGAATGGCCTGTATACCGTACAGTAGGGTAGGTAGTGGTGTTAATGGAGGAATGGCCTGTATACCGTACAGTAGGGTAGGTAGTGGGGTTGATTGAGGATTGGAGGCTGATGGTGGTGTGTTTACTTCTCCTCATCTAAACCTTCCTTGACATCTCTTCCAGGTTGCAATAAAAATCATCGACAAAACTCAGTTGAACCCAACCAGCCTACAAAAGGTGAGTTGTTCCTCTTTATATAATACATATATATATAATATATATATATATATATTATATATATATAATATATATATACACACATTGTCACATTGATGTAATCCAACGAAATAGCACCACGCCGTCGGGGGCTTGGAGAGGTTCAGGTTTATCCTCAGCTGTTTCCTCCTCGGGCGGGGGGGGTAGGACTGAGAGAGCAGCTGATGGAGAGAGGGCTCGTGGGATGTGATGCTGTTTGGCAGGTGCTGGGGACTGGATGGGAGCGAGAGGAGACCTCTGCTCCAGAGATCATCTCTCGTCTCTCTCAGGGCTAATCACTGCCCTGAGAGAGGGGTGACTCATCTCGGAGATCACGGCGACCAACCCGTCCTTTCTTCTGTTCTTAATTTGTCTTCCCAAACACACGTTGCTGAGGATAACAAAGAACACTGTGATGCTTTTAGAGCGGTTCTGTGATGATGTTGGGTTTGAGGTGTCTCTAGAACACATCAGCTGTACGTCACCACGACGGCTTCTGAGTGTTGGTTCTGAGTGGTGGTTCTGAGTGTTGGTTCTGAGTGTTGTTTCTGTGTGGTGGTTCTGTGTGGTGGTTCTGTGTGGTGGTTATGTGTGTTGGTTCTGAGTGTTGTTTCTGAGTGTTGTTTCTGTGTGGTGGTTCTGCGTGGTGGTTATGTGTGTTGGTTCTGAGTGTTGTTTCTGTGTGGTGGTTCTGTGTGGTGGTTCTGTGTGGTGGTTCTGAGTGTTGGTTCTGTGTGGTGGTTCTGAGTGTTGGTTCTGAGTGTTGGTTCTGTGTGGTGGTTCTGTGTGGTGGTTCTGAGTGTTGGTTCTGAGTGTTGTTTCTGTGTGGTGGTTCTGTGTGGTGGTTCTGAGTGTTGGTTCTGTGTGGTGGTTCTGTGTGGTGGTTCTGAGTGTTGGTTCTGTGTGTTGGTTCTGTGTGTTGGTTCTGAGTGTTGGTTCTGTGTGTTGGTTCTGTGTGGTGGTGGACACACACAGCTTTGTTGTGCATGAAGGTCAGAGGCGGAGAAGTGGACACTTTGGTTCCAGCGGTTTTGAAGGGCGACCTCAGTGTGGCGCAGACACACGTGATCCAGATTCAGGAGCAGAACGTCTGATCTGATGTAGATATCCAGACACAACATGGCCGACACGGAGGCCAGTTGATCGTGAGCCGATCACACTACTACCACTACTACTACTACTACTCAGAGCTGATCACACTACTACCACTACTACTACTACTCAGAGCCGATCACACTACTACCACTACTACTACTACTACTCAGAGCTGATCACACTACTACCACTACTACTACTACTCAGAGCCGATCACACTACTACCACTACTACTACTCAGATCTGATCACACTACTACCACTACTACTACTCAGATCTGATCACACTACTACCACTACTACTACTTAGATCTGATCACACTACCACTACTACTACTCAGATCTGATCACACTACCACTACTACTACTCAGATCTGATCACTACTACTACCACTACTACTACTCAGATCTGATCACACTACTACCACTACTACTACTCAGATCTGATCACACGCTCAGATCTGATCACACTACTACCACTACTACTACTCAGATCTGATCACATTACTACTACTACTACTACTCAGATCTGATCACTACTACTACCACTACTACTACTCAGATCTGATCACTACTACTACCACTACTACTACTCAGATCTGATCACACTACTACCACTACTACTACTCAGATCTGATCACTACTACTACCACTACTACTACTCAGATCTGATCACACTACCACTACTACTACTCAGATCTGATCACACACTCAGATCTGATCACACTACTACCACTACTACTACTCAGATCTGATCACATTACTACTACTACTACTCAGATCTGATCACACTACTACTACCACTACTACTACTCAGAGCTGATCACACTACTACTACTACTACTCAGATCTGATCACACGCTCAGATCTGATCACACTACTACCACTACTCAGATCTGATCACACTACTACCACTACTCAGATCTGATCACATTACTACTACTCAGATCTGATCACATTACTACTACTACTACTCAGATCTGATCACACTACTACTCAGATCTGATCACTACTACTACTCAGATCTGATCACACGCTCAGATCTGATCACACTACTACCACTACTACTACTCAGATCTGATCACACCATTACTACTACTCAGATCTGATCACTACTACTACTCAGATCTGATCACACTACTACTACTCAGAGCTGATCACACGCTCAGATCTGATCACACTACTACTACTCAGAGCTGATCACACGCTCAGATCTGATCACTACTACTACTCAGATCTGATCACACTACTACTACTCAGAGCTGATCACACGCTCAGATCTGATCACACTACTACTACTCAGATCTGATCACACTACTACCACTACTACTACTCAGAGCCGATCACACGCTCAGATCTGATCACCACTACTACTACTCAGATCTGATCACACTACTACTACTACTACTCAGATCTGATCACCACTACTACTACTACTACTCAGATCTGATCACACTACTACTACTACTACTCAGATCTGATCACACTACTACTACTACTACTCAGAGCCGATCACACACTCAGAGCTGATCACCACTACTACTACTCAGAGCTGATCACACTACTACTACTACTACTCAGATCTGATCACACTACTACTACTACTACTCAGAGCCGATCACACACTCAGAGCTGATCACCACTACTACTACTCAGAGCTGATCACACTACTACTACTACTACTCAGAGCCGATCACACACTCAGATCTGATCACATGCTCAGATCTGATCACCACTACTACTCAGATCTGATCACACTACTACTACTACTACTCAGAGCCGATCACACACTCAGAGCTGATCACATGCTCAGATCTGATCACCACTACTACTACTCAGAGCTGATCACACTACTACTACTACTCAGAGCCGATCACACACTCAGATCTGATCACATGCTCAGATCTGATCACACTACTACTACTCAGATCTGATCTCTGGAGCTCGTCAGTCAGGTGACGAGGCATCAAGAGAGAGACGCATCCTGCTGCTTCTATATGCACATATGGGCCAAAGTGTCTCCCTCATTTAGCCATAAGTGTGTCCCTCTATCTCTCTCGCTCTCCCTCCCTCTCTCTCTCTCTCACTCTCTCTCTCTCTCTCCCTCCCTCACTCTCTCTCTCCCTCTCTCTCTCTCCCTCCCTCACTCTCTCTCTCCCTCTCTCTCTCACTCTCCCTCTCTATCTCTCTCCCTCTCTCTTTCGCTCTCTCTCTCCCTCTCTCTTTCGCTCTCTCTCTCCCTCTCTATCTCTTTATTCCTCCCTCAGCTTGCATGAGCTGCTTTGCCTGCAGGGCGAGAAGGGAACCGACCAGAAGGATCAAATCAGGGATGAAAGGATAGTTCTTTATGTGTGGAAGACGAAGACATCTGTATGTTTTACTACATACATTAAAAGACCCGTTTTTATTCACTGGAGGTTGAATTAAAGCTGAAGACGGCAGAATGGAGCAAATATAATCAAAAACGGTCACTATATCCTGACAGTAGTGCACGAGACAGGTAATCTGAAAAACATCATGTTCCTCCGCTGTCCTCCGGTGTCCTCCGGTGCTCCTAACGGCATCTGCCAGATTTCACAGACCGGAGGAAAACAACTAATCAGAGCTGATCTGGAGTCTTCCGTCTCTGAGCAGCTGTCAATCACTCACCAACTCTGATCAATCGGTGAAACCAGGCAGCGCTGATCAGATATGGATCAATATTCTGTTACGTTAATGCCTATTTCTCTCCTCAGATGTTGTCAGAATCATCTGGTAGTGTTCTGTTGAGCTGTAACATG
Organism: Sebastes miniatus; assembly: GCA_916701275.1. Lineage (NCBI taxonomy): Eukaryota > Metazoa > Chordata > Actinopteri > Perciformes > Sebastidae > Sebastes > Sebastes miniatus. The sequence goes on along the minus strand of CAKALS010000016.1, from coordinate 30,837,095 downwards.
AGAACGTTTGTGACCCGGCAGCCATGTTGAGATCTGTCCATGCCTATGGAAAGGAGGCTGTGTCACGGGCGGACATGGGTTTTGGGGTATAACATGCACAGTGTAACTGAAGTTGCGGTCTTGCGTTGCGATTGGCTTAATTTCGGCGATTGCAGGCCAGATTTTACTGCACATTTGTTATACCCCCAAAGATATGACGCGTGACCCAGGCTCCTTTCTAAAGGCCTTGTATCTGTCGGGGAAATACCAAGCACCGCCCACCAGCCGGAGCAAACGTTCTCATGCCTAGTTTCACCGTTTGATTGGAGTTGGTGAGTGATTGACAGCTGCCTCCGTTGAATGAACAGCCAATAGGAACGCTCTCTCTCTCTCTGTAATGACCTGTGATTGGTCAAAGTCTTCCGTCACGGGCAAGATGTTCTAAAGCCTGAAAACAGAGCCGTGAGGATCTCTGACTTTACTGGTAACAACTTTCTAAAAATGTCCAAGAAGATTTGCCCAGAATAATAAATAGTGATTAAAGAAAATAATCTTTTCCTCAGTCTCCGTATTTACAGCTCTACTGATAGCAGTGACCTTTTGGGTTGTTTCAGCATCATCCTGGCTTTAGTATATAAATGTACGTCGTCCCTTTGATCGCCGGCTTCCTGTAATCCTGATACTTTGACTCATCATATTTCTGGTGCTTGTGTCATAAAAGAAAATGGATTTCCCGTACCAATACCTGGCTAGAATATGAGATGACTAGCAGGAAATGTAATCCCAACTTGTTTGTTACCCCATCGTCCTGCCTGGCTGCTGCGAGAGACAACGGTGCAACATTGAGGACGGAGAGAGTAGAGAGGCGAAGGATCGGCTGCTGATTGGAGAGAATACTCTTTACAATTGGCCGGTGATGATAGCGGGCTTCTTTACATACCCGTGGGCTAGAGAGAAAATCCTTAGTGGAAGACATGAAAGAGCCCATATTAGCATAATCTGGACAGTAATGTATGTAGAGGGGAGAAGGAAAGGAGGGAGATGTATTGTATAGGGGAGGCTGAAAGAGGGGGAGGAAGAAAGGAAGAAGGGAAGTCAAACCTCAACATCCGCTGAGAGGAAACAGCAGACTACAGGAGGAGATGTTCTCCTGTCCTCTCTGATGGGGGAGTATTATATATACTATTAGAGCTTTAATAGTATAGAAGGTGAAACTTCCATCTGCCAGATGTTTGATTAAAGCCAGCAGCCTCTCTGTGTCCATCCCCGTCAGCTCTATCGTAGGATTGCTGCTTATTTTCGGTCATTAGCGCTGACTGACTGTGGTCGGACATGTTGCCGGGGGAGGGGGGGGGGGGGGGGGTTGTTTATTGTTTTGACGGATCGTACCACTCGGCCTCGCCGCGACGAGCGGGGGGGATTAATGGGACGCCCGGATGATGAGACGTGTCAGCACTACGTATCCCAAGAATCCCTCTGGCACAGCTGTAGAAGCTGGGAGAGGAAGAGCCCGGTCTTAATACCTGGGTCGCTATGGCAACAGTGACGTTGGGGCAGCGCTGAAGAGAAGACTTCGAGAGGAACTGAATGAAGAAGGGAAAACAGGAGAGGGGGAGGAAAGAGGAGAGAAAAGCTTATCACACCATCTTCTGTGTCCGGTTGGAGTTGACGATGAAGAGGAGAGGAAGTGACGATGAAGAGGAGAGGAGGTGACGATGAGGAGGGGAGGAGTTGACGATGAGGAGGGGAGTGGACGATTAAGAGGAGAGGAGGTGACGATGAAGAGGAGAGGTGACGATGAGGAGGGGAGTGGACGATGAAGAGGAGAGGAGGTGATGATGAAGAGAAGGGGAGTTGACGATGAAGAGGAGAGGAGTTGGCGATGAAGAGGAGAGGAGTTGACGATGAAGAGGGGAGTGGACGATGAAGAGGAGAGGAGGTGACGATGAAGAGGAGGGGAGTGGACGATGAAGAGGAGAGGAGGTGACGATGAAGAGGAGGGGAGTGGACGATGAAGAGGAGAGGAGGTGACAATGAGGAGGAGGTGACAATGAGGAGGAGGTGACGATGAGGAGGAGTTGACGATGAGGAGGAGAGTTGACGATGAGGACGATGAGGTGGAGGAGGTGACGATGAGAAGGAGAGTTGACGATGAGGAGGAGAGTTGACGATGAGGAGGAGGTGACGATGAGGAGGAGAGGTGACGATGAGAAGGAGGTGACGATGAGGAGGAGAGTTGACGATGAGTAGGAGAGGTGACGATGAGAAGGAGGTGACGATGAGGAGGAGAGTTGACGATGAGTAGGAGGAGGTGATGATGAGGAGAGTTGACAATGAGGAGGAGAGTTGACGATGAGGAGGAGGAGGTGACGATGAGGAGGAGAGGTGACGATGAGAAGGAGGAGGTGACGATGAGAAGGAGAGTTGACGATGAGAAGGAGGAGAGTTGACGATGAGGATAGTTGACGATGAGAAGGAGGAGGTGACGATGAGGAGGAGGAGTTGACGATGAGAAGGAGAGTTGACGATGAGAAGGAGGAGTTAACGATGAGGAGGAGAGTTGACGATGAGGAGAGTTGACGATGAGAAGGAGGAATTGACGATGAGGAGTTGACGATGAGGATAGTTGACGATGAGAAGGAGGAGGTGACGATGAAGAGGAGTTGACGATGAGGAGGAAGAGTTGACGATGAGGAAGAGGATTTGACGATGAGAAGGAGGAGTTGACGATGAGAAGGAGAGTTGACGATGAGGAGAGTTGACGATGAGGAGGAGGAGGTGACGATGAGGAGGAGGAGTTGACGATGAGGAGGAGGAGGTGACGATGAGAAGGAGAGTTGACGATGAGGAGGAGGAGATGACGATGAGGAGTTGATGATGAGGAGAGTTGACGATGAGGAGGAGGAGATGACGATGAGGAGGAGGAGTTGACGATGAGGAGAGTTGACGATGAGGAGGAGGAGGTGATGATGAGGAGAGTTGACAATGAGGAGGAGAGTTGACGATGAGGAGGAGGTGACGATGAGGAGGAGAGGTGACGATGAGAAGGAGGAGGTGACGATGAGAAGGAGAGTTGACGATGAGAAGGAGGAGTTAACGATGAGGAGGAGAGTTGACGATGAGAAGGAGGAATTGACGATGAGGAGGAGTTGACGATGAGGATAGTTGACGATGAGAAGGAGGAGGTGACGATGAAGAGGAGTTGACGATGAGGAGGAGGAGTTGACGATGAGGAGGAGGATTTGACGATGAGAAGGAGGAGTTGACGATGAGAAGGAGAGTTGACGATGAGGAGAGTTGACGATGAGGAGGAGGAGGTGACGATGAGGAGGAGGAGTTGACGATGAGAAGGAAGAGTTGACGATGAGGAGGAGGAGGTGACGATGAGAAGGAGAGTTGACGATGAGGAGGAGGAGATGACGATGAGGAGTTGATGATGAGGAGAGTTGACGATGAGGAGGAGGAGATGACGATGAGGAGGAGGAGTTGACGATGAGGAGAGTTGACGATGAGGAGGAGGAGGTGACGATGAGGAGGAGGAGTTGACGATGAGGAGAGTTGACGATGAGGAGGAGGAGGTGACGATGAGGAGGAGGAGATGACGATGAGGAGGAGGAGTTGACGATGAGAAGGAGAGTTGACGATGAGGAGGAGGAGGTGACGATGAGAAGGAGAGTTGACGATGAGGAGGAGGAGATGACGATGAGGAGTTGATGATGAGGAGAGTTGACAATGAGGAGGAGGAGGAGTTGACGATGAGAGGTGACGATGAGGAGGAGGAGATGACGATGAGGAGGAGAGTTGACGATGAGGAGGAGGAGATGACGATGAGGAGGAGAGTTGACGATGAGGAGGAGGAGATGACGATGAGGAGGAGGAGGTGACGATGAGAAGGAGAGTTGACGATGAGGAGGAGATGAGGATGAGGAGGAGAGTCGCCGGTTCTCAGCGACAGCCTTTTGTTGAGGGAGTGTAGAGTTGGCTTGGAGAGCTGGCTCACATTTAATCCCCCGCTCTGCTCCATCTATCCCCCCAGACTAGAGAGATCCAGACTAGATAGATCCAGACTAGAGAGATCCAGACTAGAGAGATCCAGACTAGAGAGATCCAGACTAGATAGATTCAGACTAGAGAGATCCAGACTAGATAGATTCAGACTAGAGAGATCCAGACTAGATAGATTCAGACTAGAGAGATCCAGACTAGAGAGATCCAGACTAGAGAGATCCAGACTAGATAGATCCAGACTAGATAGATTCAGACTAGAGAGATCCAGACTATAGAGATCCAGACTAGAGAGATCCAGACTATAGAGATCCAGACTAGATAGATCCAGACTAGATAGATTCAGACTAGAGAGATCCAGACTAGATAGATCCAGACTAGAGAGATCACTCACAGAGTAGAAGTTGAAGTTGGTCTGTTTCTGGCTGCAGATCCATCACGTGTGTGTGTGTGTGTGTGTGTGTGTGTGTGTGTGTGGGGGGGGGGGGGGGTCTTTGATGGTTGTTGTTTTGATGGACCTCACAAGTTCTCATTTGGATGAATATCAGAGACAGGAAGTGATTATTACATTTGTGTGCTTGTCCTGGTCCGACCCCGATCTCTTAGGGGTCTAAGTTCTGAGTGCACGTTAGTGTGCTATAAGTTCTGAGTGCACGTTAGTGTGCTATAAGTTCTGAGTGCACGTTAGTGTGCTATAGAGACTATAGACACGGGGTCATTTAATGTAATCTATGAAGTGTTGTATTAAAACAGTACTCTTCGTACGGTACTGCCACACTCACAATGGACCGTTTCAAAAATGACCAAAATGAGCGCAGCGAAATCAAAGATATCGTCTGTTTTCATTCCACACCTTCTTCTTTCTTGTCCAAACTACATTACCCACAATGCAACTCGGCCACTAACATTTTGGTCGGAGATTGAGGTGTGTGTGTGTGATGCCAGACATCAGACTGGCAACACGTCATCCAGAGTCAGCTTTCACACTGAGATCTGAGGCTCATACGATACGTGAATATTCACCGTCAGTCTGCTGAATGATGCTAGCATGGCGAGCTAACGTTAGTAATACAGTCATACATTAACGTTCTAGCAGCATCAGACTAAATCTCAGCCTGTAGATCGAACAGTTGCTTATTAACAGACAACACTCAGCCCAGCGGGGTTCAGTCAGATATGTAGAGATGTCTGGATCAGTAATATCCTCCACTGTGTTGGACGGGGGAAGACTGAAGGGACGTGGCGGCGATCATCCTTCATTTATTACTCAGGTATCGCCAACGCTCGGGTTCAGGCAAGGTCACTAAATAATTATTAGACACGTGTATAACACAAACATTTGTATAAAAAGAGATGAATGCAGACAAACTTGTCAAAAGTACAATCCAAACATACGTCAGATTACATTGAAGTCTATGAGATCTTCAGTTTTCTATCCCCCTAAAGGGGGCGTGGCCTTGACCTCTAGGGAAGAACCCGTATGTGGCGGTCTGATGTATTCAGGTGTGTGATGTAACCTGGAGCCTCTAACAGAGATGAGGAGCTACAGACGTCTGGTCAGCTCCAGATTTAGTCTTCAGCCCCAACCGATGCCGACTCAAGTGACATCACTCGAGGACATTTATCGAACATCTTGCAGCTTCATCTGGAGCCACAAAAGGCTTCATTCAACCTTATACAACACCTGGAAACATATTCTGATGTTCCCCTTGTCCATGCTAATAGAATCTGTGGCTACAGTATGTAACCGATGTAAAGGCTCGATGTGCTCACTGACAATAAAGAGAACGACTACGGAGGATTCACAAGACGTTAGTCTGAACTTACACCATCCAGGTGAGTTTCTGTACCGCTGACCGGGACGTCCTCGGGACTCTCATGAACTTATTTCAGGTCAGTTTAGTGGACGGATTGTTAACATGTTGGTGATGATCCACATCTGAGATTCAGTGGATTTGGTTTCTCAGGCTGTGAAAATAATAATGATGATTAAGAGAATAAAACTGTTTCTTCACAAGAAGAATCTTTTAACCTCGAATAGTAATTTCATTCCCACATGGCAGCCTGACCTGAGAGCTAAAGACTGAGTCAACCCCTAAAGAACGGACATGGTTCTCTGGCATGTAAAAGAACACAAAGCCCTCGTTGCTGCACTTTAAATCACAGATCTACGTCAGCGTGAGGAGCCGATGTGAAACACTCAAACACCAGATCTACTAACTGTATGTTTAATGTTATCAAGACGTTAAAACTCTGTTTCTTCTTCTCAGCTCTTTCGGGAGGTACGAATAATGAAAGGCTTAAATCACCCTAACATAGGTAAGGCACACACATACGTCTCTTATGTGTGTCTTAGTGTGCGTCCATGCGTGTGTGTTTTGTGTCCATGTGTGTGTGTGACCAGATGGAAGTGTAATGCTTTGAATCAGCTTCAGAGCATCCGCTGACCGAACATCTCAGGCCTCGTATCGGGGTCACGAGGTCGGATTCTGTAAAGCTGAAACTCCATATGGATATAAAAGCCCACAGCATTAGTTGGTATTAAGACAGACAGGCAGACGGCTGAGCTGTTTATATATAAATATATAGATATGATTTTAATCTATGTCTGTGTCTGTTACTACAGTGCAGCTGTTCGAGGTGATTGAGACTGATAAGACCCTTTACCTAATCATGGAGTACGCCAGTGGAGGTGAGTACATCGGCCGTCACGTCCAGGAAACACTACGAGCTGCTCCAACAGAGAGCTCTTACACAGATGTGATCAGTATGTCAATCATTTTACATTTTAGTTCCTCCATTTGGTGAAACAGTGGCTAAAGGGTAAAACTGCAGAAACTCTGGCACATTGAGGGTTTTTCCTTCAAATCTGAAATACCGTTTAAAGAAGATCAATACCACCCTCATCTCTGTATGCAACATATACAGTAAAGCCAGAAGAACAGAACCAGGCTAGCTGTTTCCAGTCTTTATGCTAAGCCCACTAAATCTACCAGAAATGACAGACCAACACAGAAGGTATCAGACACTAAACCCACAAAACACCCAACACAACGTAAACCCAGAGAGCCAACTGAAGGTGTTGACCCTCTGCAGACACACAACCAACTGAAGGTGTTGACCCTCTGCAGACACACAACCAACTGAGCAGCCAACCTGCTGATATAGAGCCTCCCAGCAGGCTGATCACCAGCAGCTGAGGCTGATCTCAGGTGATACCAATGACTCCTGATGAGCAAGGAGAGAAACCTGCAGCCAGATCTAACCTGAACCACTAACCCTCTGACCAGAACACCCCACAGATCTAACCTGAACCACTAACCCTCTGACCAGAACACCCCACAGATCTAACCTGAACCACTAACCCTCTGACCAGAACACCCCACAGATCTAACCTGAACCACTAACCCTCTGACCAGACCACCACACAGATCTAACCTGAACCACTAACCCTCTGACCAGAACACCCCACAGATCTAACCTGAACCACTAACCCTCTGACCAGAACACCCCAGATCTAACCTGAACCACTAACCCTCTGACCAGAACACCACACAGATCTAACCTGAACCACTAACCCTCTGACCAGAACACCCCAGATCTAACCTGAACCACTAACCCTCTGACCAGAACACCACACTGATCTAACCTGAACCACTAACCCTCTGATCAGAACACCCCAGATCTAACCTGAACCACTAACCCTCTGACCAGAACACCACACAGATCTAACCTGAACCACTAACCCTCTGACCAGAACACCACACTGATCTAACCAGAACCACTAACCCTCTGACCAGAACACCACACTGATCTAACCTGAACCACTAACCCTCTGACCAGAACACCACACAGATCTAACCTGAACCACTAACCCTCTGACCAGAACACCACACTGATCTAACCAGAACCACTAACCCTCTGACCAGAACACCACACTGATCTAACCAGAACCACTAACCCTCTGACCAGAACACCACACAGATCTAACCTGAACCACTAACCCTCTGACCAGAACACCACACTGATCTAACCAGAACCACTAACCCTCTGACCAGAACACCACACAGATCTAACCTGAACCACTAACCCTCTGACCAGAACACCACACAGATCTAACCTGAACCACTAACCCTCTGACCAGAACACCACACAGATCTAACCAGAACCACTAACCCTCTGACCAGAACACCCCACAGATCTAACCTGAACCACTAACCCTCTGACCAGAACACCACACTGATCTAACCTGAACCACTAACCCTCTGATCAGAACACCACACTGATCTAACCTGAACCACTAACCCTCTGACCAGAACACCCCACAGATCTAACCTGAACCACTAACCCTCTGACCAGAACACCACACTGATCTAACCTGAACCACTAACCTCTGACCAGAACAGAATCAAAACCAAGTCAAATTATTTCACCCTTTCATTGTAAAATATAAAGTGATGTGAGTTGTTCAGAGTTTTTGGAGCTAATAGTAATTGTACTCTCTTTACCTATCAGAACCCACTCTGAGATAGTGGGACCATGTAGGCCCAGTGTGGGACCATGTAGGCCCAGTGTGGGACCATGTAGGCCCAGTACGGGACCATGTAGACCCAGTGTGGGACCATGTAGGCCCAGTGTGGGACCATGTAGGCCCAGTGTGGGACCATGTAGGCCCAGTATGGGACCATGTAGACCCAGTACGGGACCATGTAGACCCAGTACGGAGCAGACTCTATGCAGTCATGGTGCTGCTGTTTAACTTTTAAACACATTGCATCTGATGCTGCTCTCCTTTTATTTCTGCTTCCATTTCTCTCTTTATTTTTCCATTTGTTCCAGTTTCTTGTCGACAATCCCCCGTTTTTTTTGTGTTCTGGCCCAAAACATATCGTTTGCTGACGGTGACCTTGGAGAATGTCACAGACACAGTTTCAAATGTGGTTTTCTTTCATGCCCACATTACTTTAAAAACGACCATAAGGAGGTATAACGGAGTTGTAGTGGTGCCATAATGCCTGTGAAGACCAACATGTACTATCTATCTTCATATACAGTATATTTAAGTGTGTATAATATGATATCCAACAACATCTAATGCCGTGGTTCCCAACCTGGGGTCCGGGCTCCCCTCAGGGGGACGCCGACGATCACAGTGTGGTGCTCTGAGATTTATTCATGTGGAACTAAAATCATAAAAACACCCTTACTGGATAATTTATAGAAAAGTCTGTCTATAAAACTATTTTAAAAGATTTTGCTGTAGTAGCAAAATCTAAATATTCCGCTTCTATCCGTATTTGTTGGCGTTTAGCCTTTCAAAAACAACATTTTCACTGCAGTCAAAAACCTGTTCTCCCGTTTGACGCACAAAATTCAACCCGACCTCAGTAATCTTCGTACAGTCTCTAAAGCGTTCTTCTTTTTCTTCATTGAAAAAAGCTTTTCAGTCATCGAGAAGATTTCTATCTAATATTTCCTGTCATGAGCGAAAGCTTCTGTGGCAGCAGTGAGAAAGATGGTGTGAATCCATCTGAATGTAGGCCGATGCCAAATTGGTATAAGCTGATTAATGATCTACTGTACGGGGGTTTAACAGCAGCGCAGAAATAGAACAGTAGAATATACACAGGATATTCCCATTCAGATCAACGTAGCAGGATGGTCCGAGAGACAAACAGACTCTACTGCGCAGACTCTGGCTCCAAATGACCTCAACATCTCAAGATGGGAGCTCCCGCATCGGGGATGTTTAGGCTTCACTTTAGTCCAGTGGGAGGAAGTGGAGACGCGTCGTCCATCTATATATACACCTTCTGTGTACCAGTCCAAGTAGAGCTGGAGCTGCATACTGTAACCCCCCCAGTCCAAGTAGAGCTGGAGCTGCATACTGTAACCCCCCCAGTCCAAGTAGAGCTGGAGCTGCATACTGAAACCCCCCCAGTCCAAGTAGAGCTGGAGCTGCATACTGTAACCCCCCCAGTCCAAGTAGAGCTGGAGCTGCATACTGAAACCCCCCCAGTCCAAGTAGAGCTGGAGCTGCATACTGTAACCCCCCCCAGTCCAAGTAGAGCTGGAGCTGCATACTGAAACCCCCCCAGACCAAGTAGAGCTGGAGCTGCATACTGTAACCCCCCCCTGAGTGTATTGAATTGAGCAACGGTGCATTTTATATCTTGTGAATTCAACTTTTTCTTTTTGAAGAGGAAGAAGGAGTTATATTTACTCTGCTCACTTACATAAAACGAGATTTAACGTGCAGCTTTAGGAGTGCTCGAACAGAGCCAGGCTAGCTGTATGCTAAGCTAAGCTAACCAGCTGCAGCTTCACATTGAATGGACAGTCAGGAGAATGTTATAATTAATAAGCGTATTACCCAAAATGTCAAATGATTCCTTTAAGTCTGTGTGTGCATTCTCTGTTCCTCGCGGCTTCAAGACCAAATTTCCCCCTCGAGGACAATAAAGTTGAAGTCTTGACAGCACTTGTGCCTTATAAATATTAATAACTGAATTGATGTGATTGGAATAGATTGTGTCCATCAGCAATATAGAATCAAATAAGAGTATATGGCTGTAATGCGTCTGACAGATGTGTTTGTGCTGCTCACAGGTGAAGTGTTTGACTACCTCGTGTCTCATGGGAGGATGAAGGAGGTTGAAGCCAGAGCCAAATTCCGACAGGTACGAACGCGTCGCCTCTTGATGCCCACGTTGTACCGGTCCTCAGTATTAACTGTCAGTACCTGATCTTTGTCTGTCTGTCTCCTGTCCACAGATTGTCTCCGCTGTCCACTACTGCCACACCAAGAACATCGTCCACAGAGATCTGAAGGTGAGAAGCTCAGGTGATGTTTTGGGTCTGCTTTCAGAGACGGTGGATTAAGGCTAGTCCAAGACGAGGACGTCTCCTCCGCTGACAGAATACACTGAACAGAAAGTTATAATCTGGGACTAGTCTTAATCTGGGACTAGTCTTAATCTGGGACTAGTTTTAATCTGGGTCTTTGAACGAAGGGCCCTTTAGCATTTTAATGGCGCGGTGAAGCAGTGATGAAGCTGTGGAGGGTCGAAGGCAGTCCGAGCTGCTCCTGCTCTAATACATTATTACAGTCTGAGTCATGTACAGTATCTATGTTGTTGGACATTTGTCATTCCTCTTTCTCCTCCCCCATCCCTCTGTTTCCTCTCCCCTTCCCTCCCCAACGTCTTGTTCTCTCTCCCTCCTGCTGTCCATCCTTGCCTCCTCCTCCTCCTCTGCATCACTATACGTATGACTCAGGCGGAGAACCTTCTGCTGGACGCCGACGCCAACATCAAGATCGCCGACTTTGGCTTCAGCAACGAGTTCACGCTGGGCAACAAGCTGGACACGTTCTGTGGCTCGCCGCCCTACGCCGCTCCTGAGCTTTTCCAGGGCAAGAAGTACGACGGGCCCGAGGTGGACGTCTGGAGTCTCGGAGTCATCCTCTACACGCTGGTCAGCGGCTCGCTGCCCTTCGATGGGCAGAACCTGAAGGCGAGTGGATGGGAGGAGGGACGGTCTGTCTGTCTGTCTGGGTTATCCTCTGGGGTTTATATGGTAACACTAACGGGTTTACAGTTATTGAAATGTTTCCAACAACCACCTGATTTAGTCAAGGAAAGAACTGAGGCAGTGTGATTCTTAAAAGCTTGAAAATAATCTTTAGTAGGGGCAGGGAAAAAAATCCATTCACCTATGTATCGTGATTTGTTTTGTTTGTTTCAATTTCTAAATAGATGTTTTTATGCCAGAATGGATATATCTGCTTCATTTGAGTCTATGTGGAGGTAGAAGAAAGTTACCGCTTTTATTGTGGTGGTCTGAGTAACGTGACGTCATATCCGTATCCATATTCCGTATCCGTCACCCAAAACAAACCTCAGCGAGCCGAAACTAGAAAGTCTAAAACGTTGGAGGATCGTCGTGGATCCGACCTGCACCGTCACATGTTAAATCCAGCGTGGTAAACACTACACATCCAGTAAAGGATGGAAACACTTTGGGTTTCACACATTGACAGGAAAAGCAGAGCTAGACAGAGCAGAGCTAAAGCTGCATGCTAACTCTGTCACGGACAGGAAACGTTATGGTATGGCGGTAACGTGGCGGTGGAGCCGGCCGTCGCTCTCGTCTCCGTGATCAAATGGGCCGACGCTACGACTGTAGAGCACCCATAAACTGACATTTGTGTTCTCTGCATTGAAACGGCCCCGATGGAGCTGACCATGGATGGATAAAGAGAACGGAGCTGACGGGAGAGTTAAAGACCACCTTGGAGAAGAGGACACGGTTAATGTGGCTTCATCCTTTTCATGCGGTTTTGTCTCAGTGTCTGTTGGTGGACCGTGGTGGCAACCCTGAACCGTTCAGGTTATTACATTATTATATGTCCATAGCTTGCTAATATTGATCATTTAAGGGACTCAACGTAAGAATCAGAAACAGCTTGTTAACAGTGTCACCTGAGGCCGTTAAGTCAATGACATTCAGCGAGCGAGCATCGGTCAAAACGACACACACGAGACTGAACGTGATTGACAGGTATCATGTTGATCAACATTAGCAACATTAGCAGCTAAAACCATAATATCACTCTATATTTCAGCTGCTTGGCAGTAATGTTAGCTGACCAGACCAAGGTCTCTCCATGAATGGAAGGCCGATGTTGATCCTAGTCTTAACTTTTCCTGCTTCAGCCTCCCGACTGTGGTCAGAAGGACCAAGAGGGACACCGTAGTTTAGGTCTCCTGGACCGGAGTCCATATGTTACTCTCTCTGGAGTTAACCGGAGAGCTGGTCGTTTGTTGGCGTTAGCGTACTCCATTTCTAACCGAACGTTAGCTACGGTTGCACACTGTTAGCCCTGTAAGCACAGCTGAAATTAAAGGCACTCGCCAGTGTGCACGACATCACATCCGTTGCATTTTCACCAAAAAACGGTCCCTGGCTCTTCACGTTAAAATCAGTCTACAGGCTTAGAGAGGAAACCCAGAAAGTCACAGAAGATCTAATTAAAAAAAAAAACGTTGTTAATGTTCTTGTCCCCTGCAGTACGACCTGCTGCTAAAACAAACTAAAAACAGTATTTTTATCCAAAATCCAGCAGATGGCAACGGATGGCCCCCTAGAGCTCCACCAGAGGATGGAGACAAAGGTGTATTTAACCCCTCTCATATGTGACCGTATCCCAGCCGACTGCCTGCAGTGAGGGACCTGCAGCAGACACCGTTACATCAGACGAGTCCTATCAGAGAAATTCTGTTGGATTTATTGTTATTAAAAGTTCAACATAATCCAAAGCGCCGGTTATGAGCAGAGAAGTCAGAATTTATTATGTCGTATTATGTGCATCATGCTGACACTGCCATAATGCCCAATGCAGAAGTAGCCTCTTCTCAAATAGCATTCAAGGCATATGGAGGGTTAGAGCGTCTGGGTGCAGAGTTTGAATCTGAAATGTGTCTAACGTGTAACATGTGATGGATGTGTAACGTGTGTAACATGTGATGGATGTGTAATGCGTGACGGATGTGTAATGCGTGACGGATGTGTAACGCGTGACGGATGTGTAACGCGTGACGGATGTGTAACGCGTGACGGATGTGTAACGCGTGATGGATGTGTAACTCCTGACGGATGTGTAACGCGTGATGGATGTGTAACGCGTGACGGATGTGTAATGCGTGACGGATGTGTAACGCGTGATGGATGTGTAACGCGTGACGGATGTGTAACGCGTGACGGATGTGTAACGTGTGACGCGTGATGGATGTGTAACTCCTGACGGATGTGTAACGCGTGACGGATGTGTAACGCGTGACGGATGTGTAACGTGTGACGCGTGACGGATGTGTAATGTGTGACGCGTGACGGATGTGTAACGCGTGACGGATGTGTAACGTGTGACGGATGTGTAACGTGTGATGCCTGATGGATGTGTAACGCGTGACGGATGTGTAACGTGTGACGGATGTGTAACGTGTGATGCCTGATGGATGTGTAACGCGTGACGGATGTGTAACGTGTGACGGATGTGTAACGTGTGACGGATGTGTAACGCGTGACGGATGTGTAACGCATGACGGATGTGTAACGCGTGACGGATGTGTAACGTGTGACGCCTGACGGATGTGAAACGTGTGACGGATGTGTAACGTGTGACGCCTGACGGATGTGAAACGTGTGACGGATGTGTAACGTGTGACGCCTGACGGATGTGTAACGCGTGACGGATGTGTAACGCGTGATGGATGTGTAACTCCTGACGGATGTGTAACGCGTGATGGATGTGTAACGCGTGACGGATGTGTAATGCGTGACGGATGTGTAACGTGTGATGGATGTGTAACGTGTGACGGATGTGTAACGCGTGACGGATGTGTAACGCATGACGGATGTGTAACGTGTGACGGATGTGTAACGTGTGACGCCTGACGGATGTGAAACGTGTGACGGATGTGTAACGTGTGACGCCTGACGGATGTGAAACGTGTTACGGATGTGTAACGTGTGATGGATGTGTAACATCATGTGATGGATGTGTAACATCATGTGATGGATGTGTAACATCATGTGACGGATGTGTAACATCATGTGATGGATGTGTAACGTTTGACGGATGTGTAACGTGTGATGGATGTGTAACGTGTGATGGATGTGTAACGTGTGACGGATGTGTAACATCATGTGATGGATGTGTGACATGTGATGGATGTGTAACGTGTGATGGATGTGTAACATCATGTGATGGATGTGTGACGTGTGATGGATGTGTGACGCGTGACGGATGTGTAACGTGTGACGGATGTGTAACATGTGACGGATGTGTAACATCATGTGATGGATGTGTAACGTGTGATGGATGTGTAACGTGTGACGGATGTGTGACGGATGTGTGACGTGTGACGGATGTGTGACGTGTGATGGATGTGTAACGTGTGATGGATGTGTAACGCGTGACGGATGTGTAACGTGTGATGGATGTGTGACGTGTGATGGATGTGTAACGTGTGATGGATGTGTGACGTGTGACGGATGTGTAACGTGTGACGGATGTGTAACGTGTGACGGATGTGTAACGTGTGACGGATGTGTAACGTGTGACGGATGTGTAACGTGTGACGCGTGATGGATGTGTACCGTGTGACGGATGTGTAACGTGTGATGGATGTGTGACGTGTGATGGATGTGTAACGTGTGATGGATGTGTAACGTGTGACGGATGTGTAACGTGACGGATGTGTAACGTGTGACGGATGTGTAACGTGTGACGCGTGATGGATGTGTAACGTGTGATGGATGTGTGACGTGTGATGGATGTGTAACGTGTGATGGATGTGTGACGTGTGATGGATGTGTGACGTGTGATGGATGTGTAACGTGTGATGGATGTGTAACATCATGTGATGGATGTGTAACGCGTGATGGATGTGTAACATCATGTGATGGATGTGTGACATGTGATGGATGTGTAACATCATGTGATGGATGTGTAACGTGTGATGGATGTGTAACGTGTGATGGATGTGTAACGTGTGATGGATGTGTAACATCATGTGATGGATGTGTGACGTGTGATGGATGTGTAACATCATGTGATGGATGTGTAACGCGTGATGGATGTGTAACGTGTGATGGATGTGTAACATCATGTGATGGATGTGTGACATGTGATGGATGTGTAACGTGTGATGGATGTGTAACATCATGTGATGGATGTGTAACGTGTGATGGATGTGTGACGTGTGATGGATGTGTGACGTGTGATGGATGTGTAACATCATGTGATGGATGTGTAACATCATGTGATGGATGTGTAACATCATGTGATGGATGTGTAACATCATGTGATGGATGTGTAACATCATGTGATGGATGTGTAACATCATGTGATGGATGTGTGACGTGTGATGGATGTGTGACGTGTGATGGATGTGTAACATCATGTGATGGATGTGTAACATCATGTGATGGATGTGTGACGTGTGATGGATGTGTAACATCATGTGATGGATGTGTAACGCGTGATGGATGTGTAACGTGTGATGGATGTGTAACATCATGTGATGGATGTGTGACGTGTGATGGATGTGTAACGTGTGATGGATGTGTAACATCATGTGATGGATGTGTGACGTGTGATGGATGTGTAACATCATGTGATGGATGTGTAACGCGTGATGGATGTGTAACGTGTGATGGATGTGTAACATCATGTGATGGATGTGTGACATGTGATGGATGTGTAACGTGTGATGGATGTGTAACATGTGATGGATGTGTGACGTGTGATGGATGTGTGACGTGTGATGGATGTGTGACGTGTGATGGATGTGTAACGCGTGACGGATGTGTAACATGTGTAACATGTGATGGACGTGTAATGTGTGTAACATGTGATGGACGTGTAACATGTGTAACGTGTGCTGGATGTGTAACGTGTGGCGGATGTGTAACGTGTGCTGGATGTGTAACGTGTGCTGGATGTGTAACGTGTGGCGGATGTGTAACGTGTGACCTGTGATGGA
>CAKALS010000016.1:30695563-30815563 GCA_916701275.1 Sebastes miniatus | reverse complement strand
AGCCACAGCCTCCCCCCCTCCAGCCCCATGGTCAGCAGTGCCAACAACCCCAACAAGTCTGAAATCCCAGACCGCCGCAAAGACATGACCGCAACCACGGTAAATGAGCGGCGTCCTCCTCAGGTAGAGAGGAGGAGGACGTCCATTTGGAAGTCAGAGAAAAAAAGGGCCGAGAGAGCTTCTCAGACTTTTGTTTTTAGCTCTCTAATTTTATTTTCTCTAATGTTATTTGATCACTACTTTTACTTCACTCTTTTTTGAAAAGGAACAGTACTTCTACTTGAGTGCTCTAGCACCTCTGGTAGTTAGTAACAGTGACACTGTTTAACATAGTCCTCATGTATACTGACGTTGACACTGTGATATTCAGTGGAACCACGTCCACTACACACTGTTAAAGCTAAATGATCCTCCTCTCTGTAGAATAACATCCCTGGAAGCGCCATGACACGCAGGAACACATACGTGTGCACGGACCGCTCGGGCGCCGACAGACACTCTCTTCTGCAGAACGGCAAAGACAACAGGTACCGCTGTGTGTCAGTTCAGATCTTTAATAGGTACTATGTGATGGAGCCACGTATCCTCTGGATCTGTATCAGCTAAAATCAAACATTAACTTCAAAAGGAAGGTGTAAGATGGATGCTCCAGTCATTTAGCCTGAAGATATTTACTCTAAGAGGGAGCAGTTCTCTGGTGTTAGTTCGGAGGATGTGTGAAAGTCTGAAATAGAACTTCCCGGTACGTTTTGTGTCTTGGAATCTTGCCGGTTCAGTTTCTACAGTTCTACCAACATGCTCACGTCTTCAAAATGAGACAGACCTGGATGTATTTCTCCCATCAGACAGCGAACGTAGCTGTAAATCACTAGAAGCCAACGGAGCTTAAAGACAGAAGTCCATTTTTAATTTAAAGGGTTTTTATCCAATTAAATTGTGAATACTTCTACCATGTGGAGCTCATTTAAACAAAGTAAATAGATTTCAGCAAACAAGATAATGGTGGCGAGCTTACGATCATTCCTTTCCTTCCCTGCAGCTCTCTGGGCCACCGCTTGCCTGTAGCGTCTCCCTCCACGCTCAGCATCTCTGGCGCCGGAGCCGCCTCCTCCTCTTCCTCTTCGGACCGATGCCGCCTGACCCGAGGCTCCACCATCCGCAGCACCTTTCACGGGGGACAGCTGAGGGACCGCGGGCCCCCGGTCTACTCGGCCCCGCCCACTTCACCCACATTGTCCCACCACGACGCCAGCCCCCTGCCCCACGCCCGCACCAGGGCAACCTCCAACCTCTTCACCAAGCTGACCTCCAAACTCACTCGCAGGTATGTAGATGAACGCCACATGTCACATGTCACATGTCACGAGATGGATACCGCTCTCATGTCTGAGCATTAGATATGAAGCTACAGCTGTTAGCTTAGCATGAAGACTGGAAGCAGGGGAAACAGCTAGCCTAGCGAACCTACACCAATCAGCCGTAACATTCAGACCACCGAGAGGTGAAGAGAATAACACTGATTATCTGGTTACCATGGCACCTGGCAGTTGGGGGTTGTATATTAGACAGCAAGTGAACATTTTGAACTTTGTGTTGGAAGCAGAAAAAATGGGCCAGCGTAAGGAGGGCCAGCGTGAGGAGGGCCAGTGTAAGGAGGGCCAGCGTAAGGAGGGCCAGTGTAAGGAGGGCCAGCGTAAGGATGTGAGGGACTTTGACGAGGGCCAGATAGTGCTGGCTATACGACCGGGTCAGAGCATCTCCAGACCTGCAGCTCTTGTGGGATGTTCCCGGTCTGCAGTGGTCAGGACCTACCAAAAGTGGTCCAAGGAAGGAAAACCGGTGAACCGGCACCAGGGTCAGACCTGAGGCTCATTGATGCACGTGGGGAGCGAAGGCTGGCCGTGTTGTCTGATCCAATAGAAGAGCTACTGGAGCTCAAACTGCTGAACAAGTTAATGCTGGTTCTGATAGAAAGGTGTCAGAACACACAGTGAGGAGCAGTTTGTTGGTACGGGGACCGGTCAGGGTGACCACGCTGACACGTGTCCACCGACCAACAGCTTCTACAATGGGCACATGAGCATCAGAACTGGACCACGGAGCGATGGAAGAAGGTGGCCCGGTCTGATGAATCACGTTTTCTTTTACATCATGTGGATGGCAACGAGTTGGAGGTGTTGACTCGGCCTCCAAATTCTCCAGATCTCAATCCAATGGAGCATCTGTGGGATGTTCTGGACAAACAAGTCCGATCCACGGAGGCCCCACCTCACAACTTATACAGGACTTAAAGGATCTGCTGCTGACGGCTTGGTGCCAGATACCACAGCAGACCTTCAGAGGTCTAGAGGAGTCCATGCCTCCACAGGTCAGACCTTCAGAGGTCTAGAGGAGGCCATGCCTCCACAGGTCAGACCTTCAGAGGTCTAGAGGAGTCCATGCCTCCACGGGTCAGACCTTCAGAGGTCTAGAGGAGTCCATGCCTCCACGGGTCAGACCTTCAGAGGTCTAGTGGAGTCCATACCTCCACGGGTCAGACCTTCAGAGGTCTAGAGGAGGCCATGCCTCCACAGGTCAGACCTTCAGAGGTCTAGAGGAGTCCATGCTACCACGGGTCAGACCTTCAGAGGTCTAGAGGAGTCCATGCCTCCACGGGTCAGACCTTCAGAGGTCTAGAGGAGTCCATGCTTCCACGGGTCAGACCTTCAGAGGTCTAGAGGAGTCCATGCCTCCACGGGTCAGACCTTCAGAGATCTAGAGGAGTCCATGCCTCCACGGGTCAGGAGGAGGAGGACCTACTCAATATGAGGCAGGTGGTCATCATGTGATCGGTGTATTCCGTCTTTAGAAGACGAGATTCACATTAAATCCGGGCGGCAGCAGCTCAGTCCATGAGGAGTTGATTTGGAAACCGGAGGATCGCGGGTTCAAGTCCCCACACAGACCAAGTATTGAGTGTGGACTGGTAGTTGCAGAGATGCCACTTCACCTCCAACCTTGGCAACTGCCGAGGTGCCCTTGAGCAAGGCACCAGCCCCCTAAAAATGCTCCCCAGATGCTGTATAGTAGCTGTTCCTAATATACTGGATAGATTAACTGCATTAGCTGTTCCTAATATACTGGATAGATTAACTGCAGTAGCTGTTCCTGATATACTGGATAGATTAACTGCAGTAGCTGTTCCTGATATACTGGATAGATTAACTGCAGTAGCTGTTCCTGATATACTGGATAGATTAACTGCAGTAGATGTTCCTGATATACTGGATAGATTAACTGCAGTAGATGTTCCTTATATACTGAATAGATTAACTGCAGTAGCTGTTCCTTATATACTGGATAGATTACCTGCAGTAGCTGTTCCTGATATACTGGATAGATTAACTGCAGTAGCTGTTCCTAATATACTGGATAGATTAACTGCAGTAGCTGTTCCTAATATACTGGATAGATTAACTGCATTAGCTGTTCCTGATATACTGGATAGATTAACTGCATTAGCTGTTCCTGATATACTGGATAGATTAACTGCATTAGCTGTTCCTGATATACTGGATAGATTAACTGCATTAGCTGTTCCTGATATACTGGATAGATTAACTGCAGTAGCTGTTCCTGATATACTGGATAGATTAACTGCAGTAGCTGTTCCTAATATACTGGATAGATTAACTGCAGTAGCTGTTCCTAATATACTGGATAGATTAACTGCATTAGCTGTTCCTTATATACTAGATAGATTAACTGCAGTAGCTGTTCCTAATATACTGGATAGATTAACTGCATTAGCTGTTCCTGATATACTGGATAGATTAACTGCAGTAGCTGTTCCTGATATACTGGATAGATTAACTGCAGTAGCTGTTCCTTATATACTGGATAGATTAACTGCAGTAGCTGTTCCTAATATACTGGATAGATTAACTGCATTAGCTGTTCCTGATATACTGGATAGATTAACTGCAGTAGCTGTTCCTGATATACTGGATAGATTAACTGCAGTAGCTGTTCCTAATATACTGGATAAATTAACTGCATTAGCTGTTCCTTATATACTAGATAGATTAACTGCAGTAGCTGTTCCTAATATACTGGATAGATTAACTGCATTAGCTGTTCCTGATATACTGGATAGATTAACTGCAGTAGCTGTTCCTGATATACTGGATAGATTAACTGCAGTAGCTGTTCCTTATATACTGGATAGATTAACTGCAGTAGCTGTTCCTAACATACTGGATAGATTAACTGCAGTAGCTGTTCCTAATATACTGGATAGATTAACTGCAGTAGCTGTTCCTAATATACTGGATAGATTAACTGCAGTAGCTGTTCCTAATATACTGGATAGATTAACTGCATTAGCTGTTCCTGATATACTGGATAGATTACCTGCAGTAGCTGTTCCTAATATACTGGATAGATTAACTGCAGTAGCTGTTCCTAATATACTGGATAGATTAACTGCATTAGCTGTTCCTGATATACTGGATAGATTAACTGCATTAGCTGTTCCTAATATACTGGATAGATTAACTGCAGTAGCTGTTCCTGATATACTGGATAGATTAACTGCAGTAGCTGTTCCTAATATACTGGATAGATTAACTGCATTAGCTGTTCCTAATATACTGGATAGATTAACTGCAGTAGCTGTTCCTGATATACTGGATAGATTAACTGCATTAGCTGTTCCTAATATACTGGATAGATTAACTGCAGTAGCTGTTCCTAATATACTGGATAGATTAACTGCAGTAGCTGTTCCTGATATACTGGATAGATTAACTGCAGTAGCTGTTCCTGATATACTGAATAGATTAACTGCAGTAGCTGTTCCTAATATACTGGATAGATTAACTGCAGTAGCTGTTCCTGATATACTGGATAGATTAACTGCAGTAGCTGTTCCTAATATACTGGATAGATTAACTGCAGTAGCTGTTCCTGATATACTGGATAGATTAACTGCATTAGCTGTTCCTGATATACTGGATAGATTAACTGCATTAGCTGTTCCTGATATACTGGATAGATTAACTGCAGTAGCTGTTCCTGATATACTGGATAGATTAACTGCAGTAGCTGTTCCTAATATACTGGATAGATTAACTGCAGTAGCTGTGTTTTGAACAATGTGTGACTTTGTGTGTATTTACATTAACATATGAGATGATGCAGCGTTGTTGTTGTTGTTGTTGTTGTTGTTGTTGTGAAGTCCTTCCTGTCAGCTGGAGCGCAGCCTGGATGTGGATCAGAACGTTGTTATTCACCGAGGCCTTTTGGCGAGCCCGTCTGTGGCCCCGGATTATCCTCCGCCCCCCCTCCCAGTCGTCATAATCACACATGTCTAATCTTATCAAACCTCAGCTTTATCCTCGCCAATCAGTTCCTGCTGCGCTCTTCTCCACCACTGGCTCTGCTGTGATTCAATATATTCTCTCTTATCCCCCCCCCCCCCCCCACTCTCTCTCTCTCTTTCTCTTTCTCTCTCTCTTACCCGTATTCCCTCTTTTTCTCTCTTTATCTTGTTGTGCCCCCCCCCCCCCCCCCCAGGGTCAACCTTGACCCGTCCAAGCGCCAGGGCTCAAACAAATCAGTCTCGGGTTGTACTCTTCCACAAGGATCAAAAACAGTTAGTAAGTTCCCATGACTCTGTCTCTGTCTTCTTTCTCCGTCTCTATCTCTGTCTCTGTCTCTGTCTCCGTCTTCTCTCTCCGTCTCTATCTCTGTCTCTCTCTCTGTCTTCTCTCTCCATCTCTATCTCTGTCTCTGTCTCTGTCTCCGTCTTCTCTCTCCATCTCTATCTCTGTCTCTGGCTCTGTCTCTGTCTCCGTCTCTGTCTCTCTCTCTGGCTCCGTCTCTCTGTCTCTGTCTTCTCTCTCTGTCTCTCTCCCTCTCCGTCTTCTCTCTCTGTCTCCGTCTCTCTCCGGCTCCGTCTCTGTCTCTGTCTCTATCTCTGTCTCTGTCTCTGTCTCTCTCTCTGGCTCCGTCTCTCTGTCTCTGTCTTCTCTCTCTGTCTCTCTCCCTCTCCGTCTCCTCTCTCCCTCTCTGTCTTCTCTCTCTGTCTCTGTCTCTCTCCGGCTCCGTCTCTGTCTCTGTCTTCTCTCTCTGTCTCTCTCTCCATCTCTATCTCTATCTCTGTCTCTGTCTCCGGCTCCGTCTCTCTGTCTTCTCTCTCTGTCTCCGTCTCTCTCTGTCTCTGGCTCCGTCTCTGCCTCCATCTCCGTCTCTGTCTTCTCTCTCTGTCTCTCTCTCCATCTCTATCTCTGTCTCCGTCTCCGTCTCTCTCTCTGTCTCCGTCTCTCTCTGTCTCTGGCTCCGTCTCTGCCTCCGTCTTCTCTCTCTGTCTCTATCTCTATCTCTATCTCTGTCTCCGTCTCTCTCTCTGGCTCTGTCTCTCTGTCTTCTCTCTCTGTCTCCTCTCTCCCTCTCTGTCTTCTCTCTCTGTCTCCGTCTCTCTCTGTCTCTGGCTCCGTCTCTGCCTCCATCTCCGTCTCTGTCTTCTCTCTCTGTCTCTCTCTCCATCTCTATCTCTATCTCTGTCTCTGTCTCTGTCTCCGTCTCTGTCTCCGTCTCTCTCTGTCTCTGCCTCCGTCTCTGTCTTCTCTCTCTGTCTCCGTCTCTCTCTGTCTCTGTCTCCGTCTCTGCCTCCGTCTCCGTCTCTGTCTTCTCTCTCTGTCTTCTTCCTCGTCTGCCTGTGCCGCTCCATCCGTCTGCATGAGCTCTCCATCCCTCCATCTATGAATTAGTGCTCGTCTGCATGACTTGTTAATCGTCTTCATACCGTGGTGGTCCCGCAGACGCATGGTCCGTTTCAGGGTCAGTGTCATGACAACGAGTCCTTTATGACCCTTAGAAACGGTGTTTCATGTTTTCAAGTTGTGTTTGTGGTCGATGGTTGAAAGCCACTAAATGTTTATTCCATGTGTTGTTGGATGGAACGGGAATGTTTAGTGTCTTTAGAACAGGGGTCAGAAACCTGCAGCTCTTTAGCTCCTCTCCAGTGGATCTTTAGTTCCTCTCCAGTAGATCTTTAGCTCCTCTCCAGTGGATCTTTAGTTCCTCTCCAGTAGATCTTTAGCTCCTCTCCAGTGGATCTTTAGCTCCTCTCCAGTGGATCTTTAGCTCCTCTCCAGTAGATCTTTAGCTCCTCTCCAGTAGATCTTTAGCTCCTCTCCAGTAGATCTTTAGCTCCTCTCCAGTAGATCTTTAGCTCCTCTCCAGTGGATCTTTAGCTCCTCTCCAGTGGATCTTTAGTTCCTCTCCAGTGGATCTTTAGCTCCTCTCCAGTGGATCTTTAGCTCTTCTCCAGTGGATCTTTAGCTCCTCTCCAGTAGATCTTAAGCTCATATCTAGTGGATCTTTAGCTCCTCTCCAGTGGATCTTTAGCTCCTCTCCAGTAGATCTTTAGCTCCTCTCCAGTAGATCTTCAGCTCCTCTCCAGTGGATCTTTAGCTCCTCTCCTGTAGATCTTCAGCTCCTCTCCAGTGGATCTTTAGCTCCTCTCCAGTGGATCTTTAGCTCCTCTCCAGTGGATCTTCAGCTCCTCTCCAGTAGATCTTTAGCTCCTCTCCAGTGGATCTTCAGCTCCTCTCCAGTAGATCTTCAGCTCCTCTCCAGTGGATCTTCAGCTCCTCTCCAGTAGATCTTTAGCTCCTCTCCAGTGGATCTTTAGCTCCTCTCCAGTGGATCTTCAGCTCCTCTCCAGTAGATCTTCAGTTCCTCTCCAGTGGATCTTCAGTTCCTCTCCAGTGGATCTTCAGCTCCTCTCCAGTGGATCTTTAGCTCCTCTCCAGTGGATCTTCAGCTCCTCTCCAGTGGATCTTTAGCTCCTCTCCAGTAGATCTTCAGTTCCTCTCCAACGGATCTTAAGTTCCTCTCCAGTAGATCTTTAGTTCCTCTCCAGCGGATCTTCAGCTCCTCTCCAGCGGATCTTTAGCTCCTCTCCAGTAGATCTTTAGTTCTTCTCCAGTAAATCTTCAGCTCCTCTCCAGTAGATCTTCAGCTCCTCTCCAGTAGATCTTTAGTTCCTCTCCAGTAGATCTTCAGCTCCTCTCCAGTGGATCTTCAGTTCCTCTCCAGTGGATCTTCAGCTCCTCTCCAGTAGATCTTTAGCTCCTCTCCAGTAGATCTTTAGCTCCTCTCCAGTAGATCTTTAGCTCCTCTCCAGTAGATCTTCAGTTCCTCTCCAACGGATCTTAAGCTCCTCTCCAGTGGATCTTTAGCTCCTCTCCAGTAGATCTTCAGTTCCTCTCCAACGGATCTTTAGTTCCTCTCCAGTAGATCTTTAGTTCCTCTCCAGTAGATCTTTAGTTCCTCTCCAGTGGATCTTTAGTTCCTCTCCAGTGGATCTTTAGTTCCTCTCCAGCGGATCTTCAGCTCCTCTCCAGTGGATCTATAGTTCCTCTCCAGTAGATCTTCAGCTCCTCTCCAGTGGATCTTTAGTTCCTCTCCAGTAGATCTTTAGCTCCTCTCCAGTAGATCTTTAGCTCCTCTCCAGTGGATCTTTAGTTCCTCTCCAGTGGATCTTCAGCTCCTCTCCAGTGGCTCTATAGTTCCTCTCCAGTAGATCTTCAGCTCCTCTCCAGTGGATCTTTAGTTCCTCTCCAGTGGATCTTCAGCTCCTCTCCAGTGGATCTTTAGTTCCTCTCCAGTGGATCTTCAGCTCCTCTCCAGTAGATCTTTAGTTCCTCTCCAGTGGATCTTCAGCTCCTCTCCAGTAGATCTTCAGTTCCTCTCCAGTGGATCTTAAGCTCCTCTCCAGTGGATCTTAAGCTCCTCTCCAGTGGATCTTAAGCTCCTCTCCAGTGGATCTTAAGCTCCTCTCCAGTAGATCTTCAGCTCCTCTCCAGTAGATCTTTAGTTCCTCTCCAGTGGATCTTCAGCTCCTCTCCAGTAGATCTTCAGCTCCTCTCCAGTGGATCTTCAGCTCCTCTCCAGTAGATTTTTAGTTCCTCTCCAGTAGATCTTTAGTTCCTCTCCAGTGGATCTTTAGCTCCTCTCCAGTAGATCTTTAGTTCTTCTCCAGTAGATCTTCAGCTCCTCTCCAGTAGATCTTTAGTTCCTCTCCAGTAGATCTTCAGTTCCTCTCCAGTGGATCTTCAGCTCCTCTCCAGTAGATCTTTAGTTCCTCTCCAGTAGATCTTCAGCTCCTCTCCAGTGGATCTTCAGCTCCTCTCCAGTAGATCTTCAGCTCCTCTCCAGTAGATCTTTAGCTCCTCTCCAGTAGATCTTCAGCTCCTCTCCAGTAGATCTTTAGTTCCTCTCCAGTGGATCTTTAGCTCCTCTCCAGTAGATCTTTAGCTCCTCTCCAGTAGATCTTTAGCTCCTCTCCAGTGGATCTTTAGCTCCTCTTCAGTAGATCTTTAGTTCCTCTCCAGTGGATCTTTAGCTCCTCTCCAGTAGATCTTTAGCTCCTCTCCAGTAGATCTTTAGCTCCTCTCCAGTAGATCTTCAGCTCCTCTCCAGTAGATCTTTAGTTCCTCTCCAGTGGATCTTCAGCTCCCCTCGCTGTGGACTATTATAAAAATGAAAATGTAAACACAGAACAGTTATTTCCATTTATTTCTCGTTGTTGTAGGTCTATGGTACGACGGTACGACGGTACGACGGTACGACGGTACTAGGGCCACATTGAGGAAAACAAATCAATCTGAGATTTAGAGAATAAAGTCATAATATTATAAAGTAGTCATTTTATGTGTTGTTTTCTTTTTTCTCTTAAAGTTATGACTTTATTGTGTAAATCTCAGACGTGTTCTCCCTCAATGTGGTCCTAATACTCCGTAGTACATTGTCTCTCTGGCCCTCACTGCATCAGACTGATCTACTATATACTCAGACTATAAACTGTTACCTTCATCACAGTGATTAAAGGGTTAGCGGCTCCAGACAGATTTGTTTTTGATAGCGAAGGTTGCTGACCCCTGGTCATGAACAGAAGGACTGCATTTATATCTGCATGCCTTAAAGGTTATGAGGAACCGGACGAGGTGAGGACTCCCCGTCGTGCACATCATGTGCTTGTTGTTGTTGCCTGCTTGGTCTGACTGTCTGAACGCCGTCTCGTCTGAGGGTTGTGGGTCAGTCGCTGGGTTACCTCTCACTAACTCTACTCTGTTTGTCCTGCAGGGTCACAAATGAATCTGAGGGAATCAGGAGATTTGCGGTCACAAGGTGAGTGCAGGTGTTCCAGCTGCTTGGAAAGATAGATGATTTCTGTGTTTATGAGACAAGTAGAGACGTCCCTCCTCTCTCTCTCGCTCTTTCTCTCCCAGTTGCCATCTACCTGGGTATCAAAAAGCGTCCGAGCCCCGGGCCGTCGGACGTGGCCGGGATCTGAGAGGCGGCGGGCGGCGGGACCCTGCGGAGGTGGTTCTGGCTCTGCGGGAGGCGGCGCTCGGATGCGGCTGCCAGGTCCACCATGCCGGCCCCTTTCTGCTCTCCTGCACCCACGGCGCGGCGGGGGGCCGCGTGGCTTTCGAGGCCGAGGTGTGCCACCTTTCCACGGGCACCTCCGAGACTTCTAACGGAGTGCGCTACACGCGACTCTGGGGGACGCCGCTAGCTTTTCGGGACATTGCCACCCAAATCTCTAAGGACCTTGAACTTTGAACGGAGTGTTTGAGTGAGTGTGTGTGTGTGTGTGTTGATGTGTGTGTGCAAAGGGAGGCGGGAGGGGGGGGGGGTAGATGGAAATAATTGAAGAAAAAAATATCAGCGAGGCGGCAGCAAGGGGGCTGGACCCGAGAGACAAGACTTCTCCTTCTGTCTCTTACATGACTACCCCCCTGCACACACACACACACACACCGGACCCGTAAAGCCCCCCCCCCCCCCTCCTCCACCCAATCACCCCCCCCCAGCTCAGCCGACGTCTTCGCTGAGCGACTGCATCCCCCGGACCTGGATCAGACCTGGATCAGACCTGGATCTGGACCTGGATCAGACCTGGATCTGGACCTGGATCCGGACCTGGATCCGGACCTGGATCAGACCTGGATCCAGACGGAGTCTAGTAGAATCTTTTTTATTGCTCCTCTAGCCATAATGACTCTTTATTTTGGTATTTATTGCTCTGATCATTGTTTCTACCCGACGTCACCGTCACCGTCACCGTCACCACTAACATCATCTCTTCGTGTACCGGACGTCATCGACCAGCCAGTCCTTTATTTTTAAACTCTTCTTATATAGAGATATATACATATATCTCTATATATAGAGAGAGATATATAGAGATATATATATATATATATATGTCACCTTAACGCCCCCTCCCCTCACCGATGCTTATCTGCTGACTCATCACCCGGGGACACTAACGTGGATCTGGTCCGACTCAGTGATCAGGTTCAGGGTTGCGTTGCTCTGGTTGCTGTACATCAGTACAGCAGTGACGACTGCACTGGATTAAGGTCAGTGGGAGCAGCGTTGACGGGCCTCTGAAACAGCCAATCAGAGGCTTGAGATGTGACATCTTCCGCTTCATGAACCGCCTCTTAGTCACATCAGTTTCTCTGCACAAAGTCTAAATGTAAATCATGTTTATTAAACTAAATTATTATGCATACAAGATGAAATCAATACAGCTGATTTGGTTCAATATTATTAAGGTTTCATACCGTTGTTGTCGTCATAGTAATCCCTTTCCTCTGCCGGCTCTACATGCACACATGCTGCTCTCTGGTTGGCTGGATTCCATGTTTGTCAGCGCTGGTCGTCGTCAGTTAAACTTGGTCAAAGCATTTTGGATTTCCCGCCCCGTTTCATCCCTTTACCTTCTTCT
This sequence comes from Sebastes miniatus, assembly GCA_916701275.1. Lineage (NCBI taxonomy): Eukaryota > Metazoa > Chordata > Actinopteri > Perciformes > Sebastidae > Sebastes > Sebastes miniatus. The sequence continues at coordinate 30,803,772 of CAKALS010000016.1, read as the reverse complement.
AAAGCACTAGACTGAAGACAGCAGAGACAAACAAAACGTGGCGTCGTCGCACAAACCTTGAAATGTCGCCGTCGTCCCACTGCTGAGTAACCGTAGGTTTGGTTTATTTGCTGTTCTATTGTGTGCCATGTGATCTCACCTCAGCCATCATCTCAGCGTGTTGACGGGAAACACCCTCTCCGATTACACTCTCACCTTCACACACACAGAGACAAACATGCACTTCTAAATGTCCACCCTATCTATAAACTGGTCTGTCCATTACTGATGACTGGGGGGGGTGTTCTGAATCTGGAAAGGCACGATGAAGGCAGCGTGCACAGTGTTTTCTTCTTGTTAGTCCAGTTGCCTTTAAAGTGAACAACCCCCAGCGCCTTCATACAGTGCATATTTAATGTAAAATAAAATCAAAAGAGAGAGAGAGAGAAGAGAGGAAGCTTTCTGTCCTCCCTCCCTGTTTTTAGTGAATACCGTACTGTGATATTTACGTAGGCTACAGAGATCATGTTGTTTGGCTGCTGATTTACTGTTAACGGCTTTGCTCATGGTGACCCCAAAAACACCCCCATCATAAACCCCCCCGACTCCCTACATTCAACAGGGACGCTGACCTCGACCCCGTCCGCCACCTTTGTACGTACGACCGACTTTTCCTTTCTAACGTCCCAACGAGCATTTGGATTTCCTCAGCTCTTCGTATGAGACCCTGAAACACTCCGTTCGCCGCCATCGTCACTCTCCCACCGTAGACCAACGTATGACATCATCCTCACTCTCCCACCGTAGACCAACGTATGACATCATCGTCACTCTCCCACCGTAAACCAACCTATGACATCATCCTCACTCTCCCACCGTAGACCAACGTATGACATCATCCTCACTCTCATGCCGTAGACCAACCTATGACATCATCCTCACTCTCCCACCGTAGACCAACGTATGACATCATCCTCACTCTCCCGCCGTAGACCAACGTATGACATCATCCTCACTCTCCTGCCGTAGACCCACGTATGACATCATCCTCACTCTCATGCCGTAGACCAACCTATGACATCATCCTCACTCTCCCACCGTAGACCAACGTATGACATCATCCTCACTCTCCCGCCGTAGACCAACGTATGACATCATCCTCACTCTCCTGCCGTAGACCCACGTATGACATCATCCTCACTCTCCCGCCGTAGACCAACCTATGACATCATCGTCACTCTCCCGCCGTAGACCAACCTATGACATCATCCTCACTCTCCCACCGTAGACCCACGTATGACATCATCCTCACTCTCACGCCGTAGACCAACGTATGACATCATCCTCACTCTCCCGCCGTAGACCAACCTATGACATCATCCTCACTCTCCCATCGTAGACACATGTACGACATCATCCTCTCGGTCCCGTTTGGCGAGCGCTGTTTCATGGCGCCCAACGAGGGGAGGCCGGCGTTGACCCGTCCTCCCCCTCGGGGTGAGAAGCAGACACCAATGTGGACACCAGGAGTCTGTCCTTGTCCTCTCCCTGGACGTTTCTCATTGTGGTGTATATTAGCATTAGGTAATATAGACCTCAATGCACTTTGCTTTGACTTGAATCAGCTCCTTCCAGTGTACCTGTACAGGTAATACCCAGAACTAGCCACTGGAGGGCGCCAATGTCTTAAATGTGAAACACTTCAATTTGTGGATATTTGCACAGGTACTTTATTTATTTTTTAGAATAATATCATTTAAAAAAAAAAAAACAGGATTTATATCAGTCATTTGATGGCTGTATATAAAATATATGAATATAGTATATATCTTAGAGCTCAAGGTTTATTTATAGCTAGAGCAAGGGAAGTAATTCTAGTTTAAAGCAGATTCTGTCAGTGACAATGGGGAACAAAACCAACCTGCAATCCTGCATGACTTCAGAGTTTGGGTTTTAGGGGAAAAAATGAAACATGATGCACACCTTAGGATCGGAAGCTTTGTGAAACGCAGACACGGTCGTTTTTTGGACATGAATTGATATAAAGAACTGGTGCTAAATGTGGCACCGGGTCCGTCCCCGTTCACTAAAACAAACAGGACGGCTTGGGTGAAACACAGTGACTTCACTCCACCTTGTTTGATAGAGGATAGGTTCAGTACACTCCAACTACTTAGACATGCCATGAAATGTACCACAACGTATACAAGTGTGTAAGAAAAATGTTCAGTTGTAGATCCAGCAAGGACACAAGGAATAAATTGTGCAGTTTGGTTGGACTTTAACTTGAATTTACTCCGAGTCCCTGACATGATGAAAGCCCTGGGTTGCATTCAAGCCATAGAAATGTCACGTCACTGTCTCCTGAATATGAATCGGGTTGTTTGCGAAGCCTCTCGGTTGAAATTATTGAGGTGAAATGGGCGAAAAAGCAAATAAGTTAGTGTAAAACAACTCACTCTTAGTATAAGATGGATGAACATTGTCTTAAGGTGGAATCTACTGTGAAAAATTCTTGAAAAGATTTTGTTGAGCTGATTGTTGAGTAAACGTGTGTGTACCTGCTCAAAGGTTTAGATGGTGGATGGTACAGTATTAGGACCCCAGTGGGCTCAGTATTTAACATACGCTGGAAACAGTCAATGTTATCACGAAGAAGAGACCGAAGAACACACACAGTTTGACCTGTATGAGTAATTTTACACTGCTCTGCTGTTTAATTCCTCCCCTCAGAGACTAACTGTAAACTGAGATGGAGTGGTTGTGGTTTATAAGGAGAACACGGAGCTGAAGATTAATAAAATTCACTGATGTTGGCGGGGTTTTTTTCCTTCATTTTGGCGTCTTGCTGTCACACAATCTGAATATTGGTCAAAAGCTGTTGATCATCTAACAAGGTGAGTATTGAAAGTGAGATGTTTACATGCTGTAATGTTCCCTGTATTCCCTATCTGTCTCTTTAAGCCCCCCCCTCCTGCTCTGATTGGTCCGTCTGTCACCGCCTTCGCAGCGTCGCTGCAGTCGCCCTAACCCTAACCCAGCGTCCCCGCCATCTCGGGCAGGTCAGGACGAGCCTGTAAACACATACAAGTGAACGGGGGAGCTGCCGTTCTTCTGGATAAAGTAACGTCTATATTCGCAACCGATTTCAATGAGTGGTTTTTATATTCAAGCGTGTATAATCTACGGTGAAGTACTGTAGGTTAGATTCCCCCCACAAAAAACCTTTGGTTCACTGAGAGCGATGCTCTCGTTTTCAGGAACGCCCTGATCACATTCACACATTCACACCTGGAAGCTGCCCAGTACAACCTCCGACTGATCTGTTGGCCACTGAGCTCCACTGGAGCGGTTGGGGTTAAGGACCTTGCTCAAGGGCACCTCAGTGGCGGTAATGAGGGAGAGAGCTCGCTTCTCTAACCTTCAGGCCACCACGGCCCAAGTTTAAGTTACATCTTTACAAAACGTTTGCTTCCGTAGGTCATCAGATATAAGAGCTAGCTAGTGTTTATTATTGTTAGCTAAGCTAATGTTAGCTTATAGATCTTCATGTCTCACGTTACATTGTGTTTATATACGCGTCTAATATCGTAAAGGATAAAGCTGATGTCATGTCGGGTTTTGGAAGAGTAACGTTAACTGTAAGCTACGCTAACGTTGATACACTTCTTCTCCTCGTAGATCATAAATCCTTGAATATAATAACGACTCATTGAAATCGGTTTAGAAATGTCGACGTTGTAGTCATTTTTATCCTGAAAAACGGCAGCTGCCCCGTTCACTTATATGTGTTTACAGGCCAGTCCTGACCTCCCCAAGATGGTGGCGACGCTGACGTATAGCAGCAACATCTATATATACACATCTATGGTGTCAACTGCAGTTTAGCTGCATTTCCACCAGTTCCACCTCTGTTCTTTCATAATTTCACAGTATAGCACCTAAACCTGAAAAAAGACGTCCCCTTCTACAGTATGGGACCGTTAATATGTGGAGATTAGACTTTGTTATTTTCAGTTCCTCTGGCTGCAACACAAAACATCAAAATTATGCATTTTTCATGGGGTACTTTTTTATTGAGCAGTATACCAACAGCTTCAATAATCATTACTTTTCAGAAGAAAAAGTAGGTGATGCCACGTCTGCCAGGCGAGCCCGGCTCAGTGGAGGCTGATCCCAGGATGTTACCAACCAACACAGGAGAACTCGAAAAAAAAGAACAAAGGGCGGAGGAAAGAAGAAAAAAAAGCTGGAAGGAAGAAAAAAAAGAGGTGTGCAGAGTCAAGAGTCTCTTGGTGAGTTTCCTCGGCACGCCCGTCAGCTGGCTCGATTGCACATGAATGGTCACGAGATAAACAGAAGATTGTCCCTCTTTACTTCTGTGCGGGGATCATGCTGTCGATGGCCTCTCCCTTCTCCAGCTTCTTCTCCATCTCCACCATGAGCTTCACACCATCAACCACCAGCTGGACCTGGTACACCTCGGAGGAGCCCAGACGGTCAGCGTTGGAGATGTCGAACACACCACCCACGGAGGCGGTGTCCACACCACCTAAAGAGGACAAGGGACGAGGGACAGATTACACATCACACCTTTCAGCTCTGTAGAATCTCAACAGAGATCTTCAGGGACCCACCAGGCAGATCCCACAAGCTAAAGAGAGGACATATATTCGCACCTGTGCCACGCTTCTGCAGACGCAGCCTGGTGAGGATCTCTTCGAACTTGGCGTGTGTGCTCAGCTTGGGCAGCTTGACGTGCACGCCACCACGCAGGCCGGTACCGAGGTTGGAGGGGCAGGTCAGGATGTAGCCGAGATGCTCGTTCCACATGAAGCCGTGGTTGTGCTTCTTGAAGATCTCCTCGATCTGGGAGATGAAAATAAGGAAGTCAGAGGAACATCCAGCAGTGATCCACGCCGCCTTCGCTCTCGACTAGGATCGTTTTATTTACCTTCTGTAGGCCGACGCAGAAACGCCTGAAGACCTCCCTCATGTTGCCGCCTGGCTGCATGGAGATGACACGCAGGTGATCCTCCTCGTTCACCCAGACCAGGAAGGTCTTGTTGTCGTTGTGCCTGGATGGAGATGGATTCAGGGATCAGCATACGGCGAAACATACAGGTGATGCAGAAACATAATGAAAGTGTGAACCCACAATGGGCCTGCTGACAGTTATTGGTCATACTCACATGATGCCTCTGCCGTCGGGCCAGTCACGGGCCATGCCAGCGCAGGTCAGCAGGGGAGAGACGGGCTTGTCAAACAGGAAGTGGTCAGTGATCAGCTGCTCCTGCTCGGCATCGGTCATGGACTTCAGGGGGTAGTACTTTCCCTTGAACTCGCCGTCCAGGCTGGTCAGAGCTGAATCAGAGACACACGTACAGTTAGGACTGATTGAAGTTCTTCTGCGATAGATCTCAACAGGACATGCTGAGCTGAGTGTCTTCTGTCATTTAACATGACTATTTACTGTTTTAGCATTAAATGAACGAGCAGAAGAGTGTGTTTCTACCTCGTATCCTTCAAGGACACTTTCCTTCTGTTTGAGGCCCAGCTTACTGCCCAACCCTTTGCATACTTATGGACTCAAACTATTAATAACTTACCCTCAACGGACAGCTTCTCAATGGCTCTGCGCTCCCCACGGCTGTTGTGGGGGGGCAGGGTGAATCCCTTGATGCTGCGGCCGGTACGAACACGGCTGGACAGAACGTAGTTGGGGTCCAGGTCGTCTCCACCCTTAAGACAAAATGATAAATTACAAAGTGAGACAGAGGCCACAGACGTAGGAAGCTGGGCTTCATCTCTGCTCCATTTGTCTCGCTGAAGGTGTGAAAATCAATGAAATTATCCAACGTAGTGTTCGGTTTCACGTCTGAAACTCTTATTTTACTCCAAGAGTCTTTCCTTAATGAACCATCGTGCTTTCTGCTCTTTGTTAAAAACTGGGCTACTGCACCTTCAGGTTCTCGAAGTTCAGGTCGGTCTTGTGCTTGTCAGTGGGCTTGTATCCATTATGACGGTCGGAGATGACGGGGTCGAGCAGATCCTTGAAGACATCGTAGGACTCCTCATCACCAGCGACGCAGCCAACAGTCATGATGAAGGGGTGACCTGGAGCCAGGGACCCGATAGGAAAGCAGCAGTTAGAAGACGGGAGGGAATCTGAGAATTTGCTGATTTTATGTCCAACAAACGTGCAGTTTTGTTTCAGTTAGTAGAGCTACGTGTCTGAATGGTTTAGTGTGTCAGTGTCTCACCGGGGTTGTCGACACCAGTCTGGATGACGTCATCCAGGGTGTAGCCACTGGGTGTCTGCTTGTCCCTAATCTTGCCATACAGCTCCTTGGTCAGGACCTTGGCCATATGGTTGTTGTGCTTGGACAGGTCTGGGAACTCATCCTCAACTTTGTAGTTGAGTTTGAAGTTGTTGTGGGTGTTTCCGAAAGGCATGATTGCTTTCTGACACTGCAAAGATAAAATAAAAATAAAACACAGGATGAGCAAACTTCAGCAGAGACTCTAACACTGTCTGTGAAGGTGATCTGAATATCCCCAAAACATCTTTTAGAGATATGAGATATTCTGCGAGACAGCTGCAGAGTATAAGTGGTGTCGGCAGAGGAATCCTGGTAACAAGTGTCACTCAATTCTCGACGGCTCAGATGTCCAGTTGAAATCGAGCTGGGGGAGGAGACCGCGTCGCCTGGGTGGGTATTTTTAGCATCAGCACATCTAACTGTATACCATTTCTTTAAAATGTCCTCCGCATATACAAGTATCACTTTAATGCTCTCGGCACACGCATCAAACCCAAGTTCTCCAATTTACACGTTGACACATGAAGACGTCTGTGCGGGTCCTGTTTTACATACGTGTCAACTCTGCACCTTCTTTCTATCACACTCCGTATCACTGCACACCCTGCAGGTTCAAACACTTAACGTTGTCACTATGCTGATCTCCTGACAGCCGTCTGACCAGCTGCTGACGCTCCACCACAGTCCAACAAGATCTATTTGCTTCTCATTATCTATACATGTTACCCGTTTCATCTCGCTTTGATCGGCTGATCACATGAAGAAAAACAGACCAATGCAATGATGCACTTGTGACATCACACGAAATGCAATCTGCAGCAGCGTGTAATGGAGCATTTTGGTCATAATTTTTGATGCAGTTATCACTTTGCTAAGAGCTTGAAGCCCAAAAGGCCATCTTAAAAATGTGACTCTTAAACGGCTAGAATCAGTTACTTGACATCCGGAGCCTTCAGGCGGTCTCTGACACGTCTCCAACTGTGAAGCACCTGTCCACATAAATCAGCGTCCCAATGAGAGCGTCCATATATGTAGTGATACAAGTTAATGCAACAAGCAATGCAGCTACCGCTACGCTAAAGCATCATGTTCATGCGTATTTTCATTTCATAACATTATCTGACTAAATGCAATGACCTCTGATACCCAGTAGGTCTCTTTTTTTCCCAGAATGCATCATATGGATTCAAACATTCAAACTAACCCTAACCCTCAAACATCTTGGAGTTGTTGTGCATTTATCCTGATTTCACCACAGACTTTGAGTCCCTAACCCTTCATCAGCCAAACACAGTCACGTTCTCTCCGTTCTAAATCTTTGAATGGTTCTCCGAATCCGCATGTCTCCAAATATCTGCTCCTCCTTCTTTAAACTCCACCAAACAGTCAAATGTGATATTTCTTTACCTTCACAGCAGACAAGAACAGAGGTAACAATCCTGGGGATCAGATCCTGTTCACTACAGCCAATATAGGGGTCACCCGACTCTGGAGGTCTTTGCTCGCTGTATATATACCGGCAGACGCTCAGCCATTGGCTTGTCCATTTTAGTGCCTGCTGCGCCCTCATTGGCCGGATCCTCTGCACTGATACTCTGGACAGTTTATGAAAGGGACGCATTTACATCTCAGTCATCCAAGACGGGTACTGCAGCTGTACCCCCCCAACACCACCCCTCACCCACCCATGGCCCATACATAGCACCAGAGAGTATCTGAGAGGGGAGGAGGGGTCACAAGGGTGGGTGAGGGGTGTTGTGTGTGTGTGTGTGTCGGGAGGGGGGGGGGGGGGAGTTGAAAAAAGCTGAGCTTCACTTTTGCCAAGCATGTTGTGAAGGTTGGAAAGAGTCAGTATTCTCTATCTATCTCTGACTGATATCTGGTTATGATGTTAATCCTGAATGGTTCACAGTTGGTGGAGGGTTGGAAAGAGTCGGTACTCTCTCCATCGCTGACTGATATCTGGTTAGGATATTAATCCTGAATGGTTCACAGTTGGTGGAGACCTCCTTGATGAAGAGTGATGGCCCTCTGAAGGCAGAATGGTCTGTTTTGCACTATGGAAACACTATATTCAACTACAGCAGCTTGTGGGGGTCAGAACTGGCTCAGGGATGGCTTAAGGCAGAGGCCATATAGGCGGTCGCCAAGGTCGCCACCTTCTGGGGGTCGATGGAGGTAACATAAATAAAAGAAAGGAATATAGTTTTCACCCCTGTACCTCTCTTGCTCTCTGCCTGGCAGCACTCGTTTGTGCAAATAAGTGCTCCAAATCCGAATTTTGCCGAGGGCACCAAAAAGGGCTGTAGCCGGCCCTGAAGAGGCTCAAGGTTCAAACAAAGAGGAAGATTATTCAAGTTAAACTATTGTCATAAATAAATCAGGGTGATGTAGGGGGGTGAGTGAAGAACGGTATGTGCTGAAAACTAACAAAGCAAACCAAACAGAGGAGAGAGAGAGCATCTTAAAGTCTCAGTGAAACTGAAGTTAGAGCGTCTTTAGCTTCTGTACTGAGTGTTCTTCAGAGAAACAGAATATTTGAGTCGTGTACAGTTACGAGAGGGATTTAAATCAGAATTATGTAACGGTATTGGTTGAAATTTGTTGGTACTTATATAAATACACATCATATTTTGTTTTACAGGAAGAAAAGCTGTGTTTTTGCATATATTGTTGAATAGATGCACAATATGACCGTGGAGGTGATCTAAAAGGATCATCTGGACATTAAAAGGCCTCCCAGCCCAGTGAACCTCCTGAAGACCTCCACTCTGCTGGGTTTCTTCCTGAAAGGAGAGGAGAGAAACCAAACCAAACTAAACTAAACTAAACTAAACCAAACTAAACTAAACCCAGCAGAGCAGGAAGGAAGAGGGGGGGGCTGCTTTTTCAGGAGATGATTTTTAATTTTATGTTCACACAAAACCAAAGTGGAATTTTAAGTGAAGTCAAAGAAAGTTTCTCAATGACTTTCAAATTTTATTTTGAAAGATAACATCACTAAAATAATGGAAATGGACTTTCTAGAGAGCTCCAGGGATGAGGTGTTGTTGTAGGCCAACCAGGAAGGTGTTTTTGGATTATAGCAGATAATAATCTCTGTGGTAAACACACGTTTATGATATTGACACGTTTTGTTCATCAAGATAATCTCCACTAATGAACCCCTTTATGATTGATGAAGTGTGAATGTAATCAGCAGCAGTAAAAAGCTAACGTTAGGCTATAAACCAACTCCACCACAGTCACATGAGCGTGAGTATAAACACAACGAGGCTGTAAAGGAGGACGTGATGACGTTTAGTCGTCTCATTTAGTCACTTGTTAGCAACCGACTTTTTAAAGACACGTAAAGGGTTCAGAATTCACCAGAGGGACTTTTACTGATGTGTTTTATATCGTAGAACAAAACGTTAACTCTCTTCAGCTTGTGTGAACCACAGACCTGATTTCAGACATCTGACTAGAAACACGTTCAATAAACCCGTTGACTTCCAGACGAGGGAACAGGAAGTGCTGAAATGCTGACTCTTTTCTGGGTTTTAGGACTCATTCCTGCAGCTTTCTATTAGACAGACATGGATAGTGTCACATTGTGCAGATACCGTTGCCGTGTTTGACCCCCGCTGACCTGCAGAGGAAACCACCTCCAAACAACCACAACTCAGTCCGGCTCTAATTGATACGGCAATTATCAGACATGGAGTCTCCGGTGGGAATACTGAGACCGTCAGAGGGAATGTTGAAGATGAAATATGATGCCATCTTTGACATTAGCTTCATTAGCGTCCCTTCTTTGATACTGTATTCTCTCAAATGTCTCACACTATTCTACCAATGCTGATGCTCCGCAGCGGCAGCTGCTTCATCCGCTGCTTCAACACACTTTGGTCCAGAAGAATTGAAAGACATTTTTATTCCATGCAACTTGTAGTATTGTCATAGCTTTTGATTTTGTTGAGGTCAGGGGTCAGCAACCTTTACTATAAAAAGAGACATTTTAGGCAAAAAATAAATCTGTCTGGAGCCGCAAAACATGTGATCATTGTGATGAAGGTAACACAGTTTATAGTCTAAGTATATAGTATATCAGTCTAATGCAGTGAGGGCCAAAGAGACAATGTACTACGGAGTATTAGGGCCACATTGAGGGAAAACACATCTGAGACTTACACAATAAAGTCACAATATTACGAGAAAAAAGTCATAACTTTACCAGAAAAAAAGAACACGTAAAATTACTACTTTATAATATTATGACTTTATTATCATAATATTACGACTTTATTCTTGAATTCCTCAATGTGGTCTCAATACTCCGTCGTACCATACACCTACTACAATAATACTAATTTAAATGTAAACAAATAACAGTTATTCATTTCCATTTTTATAAATAACCAGGGAGCCACTGGAGAGGAGCTGAAGAGACGCAGGTGACCCCTGGACCAGGTCAACGCTTCCAGTCAGTTTGAGCCAGACTATTTTAAAGCTCCGTGATCCAAACGTAAACAAAATATGTTTATTCCACCCTCCCCCCACCTTCTCCAGGAACACCACACTAGTTGGCCTGCACCCAAAGTTACTCATCAAATACAGATCGACCTCCGCTGTAGAGAGAGTTGGTGATGACGCCACCGGTGTTAAAGTTTAATGCTGAAATACAAAAAAGTGTAGTAATGGGGATCCATAGGAGGGGGGGGGCATCCCAACAAGCAACCGTGACTGTGGGATGTCCCAGCCGTCTCTGACTGGCAGCTGACCGCCTCACACCTGCTTCTTCCAGTCCTCGGTATCATTACCACCCCCCCCTCCTCCCAAATATCCAACCCAACCCGGCCACATACTTCAGGCCTACACCTCAGACCTTCTGCCGTCACACATGTTCTCTGACCCTCCTCCACAGCATACAACGCGGGTTTTGTCCTACGTGCACATTATTGAAGCATGTTAGAGATTCTGGGATCTTTGCATGAGAAGACACATTATAGATCAAATAAGATATTCCTTTATTAGTCCCTCAGTGGGGAGATGTGTGGAGTACAGCAGCAAAGGGGATAGTTCAGAAAACAAGAAGCATCAAGAAGCATCAGCTAACACAGTAAAAGAGAGCTAAACAAAATGAAACTAAATATGAACCATTTAAATAGAAGGAAGTATAAAAATAGGAGCAGGATATACAGATATACACAGTATTGACAATAAACAGACTATTAAAAAATTGCACAAGTGGAAAATTATATTGCACATTATGAATTACACCAGAGTAGTAATAATGATATTGCACAGTCATACTGTATAGTTCTGGTATATATTTCTAAGAAAGACTCACAGCTAACTTTTAATCTCCAGAAGGAAGTAGTATCACCTGCAAATGAGCCCCCAGAGAGAGGGGCTCGCTGCTGGCTGACATTTCACCCGGAGCAGTTGAATAGTGTTAGTCTAGAACAGTTATGCAACACTGATCTGCTCATGTCGGCCAGGAAGCTTCTGAAGATCCTGAAACCTCCATCGGGCCACTGAAATGTTCCTTCACCACAGCGTGAACACGTTCAGACTCAGGGCAGGTCCACTGTGCTCTCATGATAAAACTGCTGGTTGATGGAGGATTTCAAATTGTGTTAATATGTTAATAGTTTGGGGGGGATTGTTTATTTGGTAACAGCGGGTTTAGTTTCATTAGAGTGTTGAATTTCAACAATTTCTGTCTTCTTATCCCACAGAGGATGTCGGAGGAAGTGAGCATTAGTTTGTAGGCTTGTAGGACACTTTGAGACATCTGCAGCTCGACCCCTCGGAGAGGAATCTGCAGCTCGACCCCTCGGAGAGGAATCTACACCAACTGCTCCGACCTGTGTTAGAATAGCAGCGTGTCACGCTGCAGCTGCGTCCAGTCACACACTCCGAGTGTTAGGGGAGAGTAAATTATGTCACATTGGTCGGGAATGAGGAAAATGCATCATTTATCTGCCACCAGTAGTGAGACTTCCTTTATTATTAAAACCATGTCAACAAAACATGACTGGATCAGTAACATTATGTGCTTGGTAACCAAATACAATGACATACCAAGCCTCTATAAATAACACCTTTATGGCAGACTATATTTAACGCTTCTCTCTCACATTAAAGTCAACACCTGTCCGTAGAGAACCAGCCTGGAGGTGGAGATCCTGCACACAACAGCATATTTAAGGGAATAGATTTCTTCTTAAAGATTCATTTTCAAGATATATAAATGTGTGTTTTAGTTCAAATAAAAGAATGTCTATAGACCGCCTAAAGCCTAAAGACACTGGCTGACGGCTGAAAAAACAACTAGATTTGAATAATATGCAGATTATAAACTGTCTGTGTTGGATATTGTGCAAGCTGAACTTTCTTGTGCAGGCCTGTTGGAGTGTCGGTGGTTGGTCTTACTCCATTGAAATTAAAGCCGCCAGGGTCACGTGTATAGTTTGGCCAGGGTGAGGCTATAATTATACCAGGCTCGCTGGTCCATCTGCAGCCTGTCAAACAGGAGCCCCCGCCCACCCAGGACCCAGATTCAATTTCATTGAGTCAGTTCTCTGTCCAGACGACCCCTCACGCCACAAAAGTGGAACCCATAATGGGGTTTTTCCACAGAGTCCCAACCCATTTACTAAACCTTGCAAAGATATTAGAAAATGGATCTGCACTTGCAACACTGGTCGGAGCTGCTGTGCTGCAACAAATTAGGATTTTTTCCAGTCAGTGGTTTAATGAGCAGAAACACCAGGAGAATACATTTTATACTATTTTAGTACATACAATTTGAAGAATTGCCTTATTTCCACACTATTTATCATAATGAGTACTCTGAATATTGATTTTAAAGCTTCACATCAGACTAGAAACGCTGGTAAACAGTGGGTAAAGTGAGATTAGGGATGTGGTATTTGTCCTCCACCTCATCCCTTCACCACAGTATTAAGGAGTGAGTCATGCAGGTGCTGCTGCTGAGTAAATAGGTACAGCCCTTTCAACCTCTCAATAGGATTAACTGGACCCAAACACACCAACACAACATGCTCTTGTTGGACAATGTTTATTTAAGCGTATCAAATATGTATCAGTGCATCTGAATGAAAAACTGGGCCAGCATTCCAGAGGCTTGGTGTACAGTATGTGACCACGGATCATTGCACATGCTGTTCTGTGCACTGTGCAATGTAACACGCATCTGCACCTGCCTTAGTGCCACAACCCTTGGGACCAATATATATATAGATATATATATACATACTGGAAAAACAAAGTTAGTAAACTTGTGTTTGGTGGATTATTTCTCTGTTGTATCAATGCTAATGGTCATTGTATTCTACATGGTTGGAAAGCCTGTTTATTTACCTTCACAATGATGTCACACTTGTAAGGATCATGCATTTGTGGGATGAGCAGCACAGCTGATTATGTGGGTAGCGCCCAAGAAACATGTTCCAAAATGCTCTGCCAATGGTAAACAGTGTATTCTCATAAGGCTACCAGGAAGCCTGCAATGACTGCCCTTCACCGTCAGGCCCGTTGGCGCTGGTGTCTCCAACACAGACAATGGAACCTGAACATGTGGGGGAATGTCATGTTCAGTGATGAGTCCAGGTTCTGTCTGCCAAAGTTTATATATACAAATAAATAAATAAGTTTCACCTTTATAGGTTTGTCGTCCTCAGTTTGTGTTACAGAAGGAATTTAATCATTCTTTTATTGTCTAAACGAGGTTGTCTTTTGTGTAGTAGAAAGAAAACGTTAAAATCTCTTCAGCTTGTGTGAACCACAGACCTGATTTCAGACATCTGACTATAAACACATTCAATAAACCCGTTGACTTCGAGACGAGGGAACAGGAAGTGCTAAAATGCTCACTCTTTTCTGGGTTTTAGGACTACTGCAGCACTCAACTCTCACAGAGAGACATTTTGACTGACTAACGTTAGCACTAGTTAGCGGTTAGCTCGGCAGCTACAGTAGCTAATTCATTGGCCCACTATGTCACCAAGGTTATATAACCAAATATTTCATCCAGCACTAAAGATGATATTATGCAGTTGCTTTGACAGGCTGTGTAGTACTCTGATGAGTAACCTGACTTTTATGTGTATAATCGGTGGCCTGCCCCTTTAACCAGGATTAAGATGCACACAGATATAATAATAATAATAATAATAATATAAAGGTCCCTTTGGTTCTAAAAGGAGACTGAGGGAATATAACTCCCCATAGCCGCCCTCTAAATCTACCAACAATGATAGACCAACACAGAAGGTATCAGATCCAAATGAGATGTAAGTTGGGAGTCACTGAGGGGGGGAGACACAAAAGAGAAGTAGAAGCTGACTAAAGATGTGCACACTCTAAATCACTAAACCCACAAAACACCCAACACAACGTAAACCCAGAGAGCCAACTGAAGGTGTTGACCCTCTGCAGACACACAACCAACTGAGCAGCCAACCTGCTGATATAGAGCCTCCCAGCAGGCTGATTACCAGCAGCTGAGGCTGATCTCAGGTGATACCAATGACTCCTGATGAGCAAGGAGAGAAACCTGCAGCCAGATCTGTCATGATCACCTCCCCCCTTAAAGACAACAAATATAACAAATTTGTTGGCACTATACAAAAAAAAAAATCTTGCAACTAAAACTAAAGTAGGATTGAGGTTGTCCACAGCAACCAAATGGCTCTACATGTTTGAACAGGCCTCAAGACCATATAAGGTTCAAAAAAAAAAACATAAAGAGCCAATTTAAACTCAACTGTGACAAAGTCAAACAGTTAATCTAAAGATTTTTAAAGACTTACTAGTCACAAACAATCATAGCACAGACTGAACAAATGTTCCACAAAGGAATCTTTTAATTAATGATCACTCGCGACAAACAGTCAGCTACTAAATTGTCTTTCCCTTTAATATGCCGGATTTGGAGTGGTAGTTCCTGCAGAGCTAGACTCCAAACAAGTAAACGATGGTTGGTGAAAGCATATCGCTGCAGGAACCACTTCTAACTCTTTCATACGAACGGCCTGCTCATTTTCCTGCTCCATTAGCCTTTCCTTGTGAGCCAACATTCTCAACAGCTCACATTTTATTTGCTGTAACTTGAGCTTCACATCCAGCCGTTTAGGGTTCACTTCAGTATCAGAATCATCATCATCCTCTTCTTCCTCCTTAGTCTCAGTCTCAGAAACTTCAGTGAGGATCTGCTCCTCCATCAAACCAGTGACTACAGCCTGTTTTACAGCATATTTTCTACTTCCCGCTGACACTGTGATGCCATACTGATGAGTAATTTGGATTAGGTCTGCCTTTCTACATGAACTGACCAACTCCCAAGTGGGATTCTCCACAAATGACTCCACACTGAACTCCATGGTTTGTGCAGTGAACTATTATTTCAAGAGCGACCAACAAAATATACCTGCACAAAGAACAGATTTATAAATATCCCGGACGAGCCCCTAATTGTTACTTTTCCCAAAAAAAACTAAAACCTGAATGACAGGGGTCGCTACTGGGAAACTAACAAATAAATAAACTGCACACAGAAATAATAATAATAATAAGAGGGTCTCTTGGGTTCTAAAAGGAGACTGAGGGAATATAACTCCCCACAGCCGCCCACTAAATCTATCAACAATGATAGACCAACACAGAAGGTATCAGACCCAAATGAGATGTAAGTTGGGAGTCACTGAGGGGGGACACAAAAGAGAAGTAGAGGCTGGCTAAAGATGTGCACACTCCAAATCTAAACCCCACAAAACACCCAGAATAAACCCAGAGAGCCAACTGAAGGTGTTGACCCTCTGCAGACACACAACCAACTGAGCCGGGTGCAACCAACCTGCTGGTATAGCCTCCCAGCCAGGCTGATTATCACCATCTGAGGGGGATCACAGGTGACACCAATGACTCCTGATGAGCAAGGCTTTTCTAGGCCATGAAAATAGCATCTTGGTTTTAGTGATTTGATTTCTGATTAATTATGATTGTTTAAAACCAGACTCTGCTACCACTTCTGAGCCTGAGTTAGACTGTGGAGGGTTTAAGAAGTTTTTAAACACCTGTCCATGTAGTAACACGTGTCTAACAATTGGCAGCTGCGATCACATGACTAAATGTCTGTTACATAATCTTACTGTCCTACTTCTGCAGCACAGCCCATGGCCTCACAATATCGAACACTTTAAAGCTTTGGCATTAAATGTATAACACCCCCATAGTTCTGTACTCTAAGTATGAATCTGGAACCATGTGACTACAGTCTGGAACCATGTGACTACGGTGTGGAACCATGTGACTACAGTCTGGAACCATGTGACTACAGTCTGGAACCATGTGACTACGGTCTGGAACCATGTGACTACGGTGTGGAACCATGTGACTACAGTCTGGAACCATGTGACTACGGTCTGGAACCATGTGACTACGGTGTGGAACCATGTGACTACAGTCCAGTGTGTTGCCCTGCAGCAGTTCCCTCTTCATACACAGTGTCTGCTGCCCCCTGTTGCTCCTCTGGCTCTCTGTCAACCAGAAACCCTACTGGCTCTGGGTCCTTCTGATGTCATCGGACGCTGAGCTATAAATTAACCTCCATGACATAAAAAAAAACTTAAGTTCAAACTGTATGGGCTGTTTTCAATGTGTGTATAACATCCATCAGCTGCTGTCTGTCTTAATATGTCTAAATATAACTGAGTTCTCATTTTTTACTTCTTCCTTTTGTGCTTTGTTCTGTTTTATAAGTATATATATATATAGTTATCTTAGAAAAACCTGAATTAGCAACATAAAATCTATATTCGATCGTATTATGTGAGGGTCAGCTGTCTCTCAGCAGGCCTGCCTTTGCTGGTTCCTTTGGTTCCTTTA
Organism: Sebastes miniatus; assembly: GCA_916701275.1. Taxonomy (NCBI): domain Eukaryota; kingdom Metazoa; phylum Chordata; class Actinopteri; order Perciformes; family Sebastidae; genus Sebastes; species Sebastes miniatus. Next base: position 30,786,574 of record CAKALS010000016.1, on the reverse strand, counting down.
TGTTCTAGTCAGCTGCTCGGCAGCGCTGGTTTAGTCTTTTCAACATATACTGAGTGTAGGGAGCCGTCCTTTTAGGTCCATATTCATTTGAGGTTTCCCCTCTCCCTTTCAATCGCTTGCCGTTCCCCGTTCCCCTGACATCTTGATCATCCTGATCTGAACAAGTGAAAGTGCTCGGGGTTGAAACAACACTTTATTATCCCATAGATAACCTTTAGACATCACGTGGAACACTTTACATTTCATCACGTTTCTTTTAGCTGACGCTTTTATCCAAAGGGACATACGACCATGTGTATATATATATGTATATACGTATACATACGACCATGTGGATATATATATGTATATACGTATACATACGACCATGTGGATATATATATGTATATTCGTATACATACGACCATGTGGATATATATATGTATATACGTATACATACGACCATGTGGATATATATATGTATACATACGACCATGTGTATATATATATATATGTATATACGTATACATACGACCATGTGGATATATATATGTATATACGTATACATACGACCATGTGGATATATATATGTATATGCGTATACATACGACCATGTGTGTATATATATATGTATATACGTATACATACGACCATGTGGATATATATATGTATATGCGTATAGATACGACCATGTGGATATATATATGTATATGCGTATACATACGACCATGTGTATATATATATGTATATACGTATACATACGACCATGTGGATATATATATGTATATGCGTATACATACGACCATGTGTATATATATATATATATATGTATATGCGTATACATACGACCATGTGTATATATATATGTATATGCGTATACATACGACCATGTGTATATATATATGTATACATACGACCATGTGTATATATATATATATGTATATGCGTATACATACGACCATGTGGATATATATATGTATATGCGTATACATACGACCATGTGTATATATATATGTATACATACGACCATGTGTATATATATATATATATATGTATATACGTATACATACGAAAAGTGGATATATATATGTATATACGTATACATACGACCATGTGGACACAACCCAAACATTGCAAGGATAATGCTGGGAATGAGCTTCTGTGATGTTGTTGAGCGGTAGTTGTGCTGACTGGCAGTATTAAAGCAGAGCGGACGGATCACTTTCTATGTTACATTTATGAGCAGTATATTATTATTTGTCACTAAGTAACTGCTGCAACAAAAGAACATATGCTGAAATTACGAAACTCATTAGAGCTACTTCTAAAAAATGCAATCCATCTGTTCAGCTCCTCAAACGCTCCGGTAATAAATCTGTGTAATGTGTGAAGTTGAATTTCCTGTTGACTGTTAGACACACTGCTGTTAGACACACTGCTGTTAGACACACTGCTGTTAGACACACTGCTGTTAGACACACTGCTGTTCGACACACTGCTGTTCGACACACTGCTGTTCGACACACTGCTGTTCGACACACTGCTGTTCGACACACTGCTGTTAAACACACTGCTGTTCAACATACTGCTGTTAAACATACTGCTGTTAAACACACTGCTGTTCAACATACTGCAGGGATCCACCAGATGGAGACATTAGACAGTCTTAGCTGTGTATGTGGACGCTGCCCTTCACTGAGAGAGAGACTGCTTTAGACGTGGTTATTTATATATTTACATCCCATTTCCAACTCTACAATCAAATCAATGCAGATCACAAACATTATCAAGATCATTATTAATTATAATGAATAATATGATTTAATATGCATTAAATCATATTATTCAATATAATTCTCCAGTTCCATAATTTTCCGTGTTTTATAACCCAATGCTTTAATATACTATTATTAATATGTATTAGTTCAGTATTAGTTCAGTATTAGTTCTGTATTAGTTCAGTATTAGTTCTGAGTGCTGTTCATAGTCAGCAGGCTGTTCTTCAGTTACCATTGAGTCAGTTGAGTCAGACTTCCTCATGTCTGTTTTCAACATCTGTCAGCAGCTTTGTGCAACCTTACAGATGTGTAATGCTGCCAGAATCCACTCCCTGTCCTGAGGGGGTTTCTGTGTCTTCACTGCTCTTCCTGGTTTGGTGTTGAGGTTCAGTGTATCTTATCTCTTATCTTATAGATGTATTTATTACTATTAATAAAGGAATGTCTTATCTCTTATCTTATAGATGTATTTATTATATTATTAATAAAGGAATATCTTATCTCTTATCTTATCTTATATATATATATTTATTATATTATTAATAAAGGAATATCTTATCTCTTATCTTATAGATGTATTTATTACTATTAATAAAGGAATGTCTTATCTCTTATCTTATAGATGTATTTATTATATTACTAATAAAAGAATATCTTATCTCTTATCTTATAGATGTATTGCTTATTATTATTATTATAGAAGATGTTGGTCCGATCCTCCTGGTGAGGAGGAAAAGCTCGGTGAGGGTGAGAAGAAGAAGAAGAAGAAGAGAGGTTTCTGTGTTGGTGGTTGCCTGGAAGCATTAATAGATGGTTGTAGGCTGTACCTATACCTACATTAACAATACATTAAACATTAGATTAAAAGATTATATAAAGGAACAAGTGGACCCAGATCATTGGGTTGAACCACTGTGTTCGGTGGGGAAAAAGAATTCAAGTTGAAAAGTTGGACTCAACGACCTCAAACTGAACTATGATGGAAGCTTTCTGACTTTAATGACTAACACTTTAAAGCTTTGTGAGCTGCTGACTGAGGCTTAAAGTGTGTGTTCTTCACACAGAGACACACCCAGTGACCCTGTGACCCTGTGACAGAGATATATACTGTAGATTCATCACGAGTTTAATGACTAATACTAACACAGAGACACACCCAGTGACCCTGTCACAGAGATATATACTGTAGATTTATCATGAGTTTAATGACTAATACTAATACTAACACAGAGACACACCCAGTGACCCGGGCATAGACCCAGTAGATAGATACTGTATGTTCAACACCCAGTGACCCTGAGTTTACTGACTAACACTAATACTAACACTAATTATCAAGATAATTAATAATTATATTGCATGTGATTTAATGTATATTAAATCATCCTCAGGGCACCACTCTTTGAAACAAAGAGAAAATGATAGCAGATTAATGTAGTCTCATGAATAAGTCTCATAAAGTAAACTAAACTATCTATTTGGAACTCTGATTAATAATTAAATTAATAACAAAGAATCTCCATATCAATAGATGGTAAAGGTTGAAGGATTTTGGAGTTCTTGAAGACAGCGGTTGGTATTATTTACATTAAAGAGACAAACGTGTATAATCCACAAACATTTATTTAAAAAAGGTTTAAAACACAATATTAATGTGACTAAACCAATCCAACACAGTTAGCAGCTGTTATAGATGAAGGGTTATCAAATATCCTTCATTTATTACAATATACACAACTTTAATGTTATTAAAGGGTAGAAAGGTGGACTGTTATTTTAATGTTGGCAGCCAAACTTCATTACATTGCCTGCAACTATAAACACGTCTGCTAGACTGATTACGGGTACGAGGAGATTAGAGCACATCACTCCGGTTTTAGCTGCACTTCACCGGCTGCCTGCCAAATTTAGAATTGATTTTATTATTCACTTTTAAAGCTCTGCATGGTTTGACACCAAGATACATCCCTGAGCTCCTTACACCCTACGTGCCACCGTGTAACCTGAGGTCCTCCGACTTGGCTCTACTGGCTCTACCTGCAGGTCTGGGCTGGTGTCTAAGGGTGACGGGGCCTTTTCCATCAATGTCCCCCAGACTGTGGACCAGCGGACCTCAGGACCTTTTCCATCAATGCCCCCCAGACTGTGGACCAGCGGACCTCAGGACCTTTTCCATCAATGCCCCCAAGACTGTGGACCAGCGGACCTCAGGACCTTTTCCATCAATGCCCCCAAGACTGTGGACCAGCGGACCTCAGGACATTTTCCATCAATGCCCCCCCAGACTGTGGACCAGCGGACCTCAGGACCTTTTCCATCAATGCCCCCAAGACTGTGGACCAGCCGACCTCAGGACCTTTTCCATCAATGCCCCCCCAGACTGTGGACCAGCGGACCTCAGGACCTTTTCCATCAATGCCCCCCCAGACTGTGGACCAGCCGACCTGCAGGACCTTTTCCATCAATGTCCCCCAGACTGTGGACCAGCGGACCTCAGGACCTTTTCCATCAATGCCCCCCCAGACTGTGGACCAGCGGACCTCAGGACCTTTTCCATCAATGCCCCCCCAGACTGTGGACCAGCCGACCTCAGGACCTTTTCCATCAATGCCCCCCCAGACTGTGGACCAGCCGACCTCAGGACCTTTTCCATCAATGTCCCCCAGACTGTGGACCAGCGGACCTCAGGACCTTTTCCATCAATGCCCCCCAGACTGTGGACCAGCCGACCTCAGGACCTTTTCCATCAATGTCCCCCAGACTGTGGACCAGCCGACCTCAGGATCTTTTCCATCAATGCCCCCCAGACTGTGGACCAGCCGACCTCAGGACCTTTTCCATCAATGCCCCCCCAGACTGTGGACCAGCCGACCTCAGGACCTTTTCCATCAATGCCCCCCCAGACTGTGGACCAGCCGACCTCAGGACCTCAGGTTACCCGGCTCTATTAACAATTTTAAATCTTTTAGAAACCCATTTTTATAAAAGGCTTTTGTAACTCCGTAAGGCAACAGCTTGGTGCACCTTTCCCCACCTCACATTGATCCAGTACCGCTGGTTACAGGTTTTACTTTCTCATTATTTGGTCTTTATGTTTTGTTCTTTTATTGTTGTTTTTATTTTGTCTGTATTTCATTGTATCTGTGCAAACACTTTGAAACTATGTTTAGAAAGGTGCTATACAAATAAAGATTATTATTATTATTATTATTATTATTATTATTATTATTATTATTATTATTATTGATAAGAGTTTTGGTACTGCGGATGCGTACATCTGAAACTGAGGCTCTGCGGCTCCGCTGCAGGAGGATGAGTCCTGAGTCCTGAGTCCTGAGTCCTGATGAATCTCCTCTGTTGACATGTCGTCTCACTATTAAAGTATTAAAGTAGTTTACTGTTCCTTTAAGAGATCCAGAGAGCAGCAGCCATGCTGTTATTGCAACACTGCAGGGGGGTGTGGCCTAGAGCTCAGACTACCAGACTATTATAACCCCTCTCTGACTTCCTGGAGCAGTCAGTCAGACGGACTACCACACTAGAGGAAAGTATATAGACTTCCTGGAGCAGTCAGTGTTCAGTCACCATGTCTGCAGCTGAGTGGAAGAAGAGGTGTGAGGCTGAGTGGACTCTGCAGGGCGCTCCACTGCCAGACCACCTGGACTGGAAGTCTCTGTATGAGTCCAAACCGCTGGGGAGGAACCTGCTGAAGAACCCTGCACCTCACGGTACCCAGAACCAACACACACTGGTAGAAACAGCTGCTCGGTTCTGATCCAGAGAGGTTTAACTACAGTACTGATCCAGATGTTAGTGGAGCCTAGTGGAGCTACCTGTTATAGTACTGATCCAGATGTTAGTGGAGCCTAGTGGAGCTACCTGTTATAGTACTGATCCAGATGTTAGTGGATCCTAGTGGAGCTACCTGTTACAGTACTGATCCAGATGTTAGTGGATCCTAGTGGAGCTACCTGTTACAGTACTGATCCAGATGTTAGTGGATCCTAGTGGAGCTACCTGTTACAGTACTGATCCAGATGTTAGTGGATCCTAGTGGAGCTACCTGTTACAGTACTGATCCAGATGTTAGTGGATCCTAGTGGAGCTACCTGTTACAGTACTGATCCAGATGTTAGTGGATCCTAGTGGAGCTACCTGTTACAGTACTGATCCAGATGTTAGTGGATCCTAGTGGAGCTACCTGTTACAGTACTGATCCAGATGTTAGTGGATCCTAGTGGAGCTACCTGTTACAGTACTGATCCAGATGTTAGTGGATCCTAGTGGAGCTACCTGTTACAGTACTGATCCAGATGTTAGTGGATCCTAGTGGAGCTACCTGTTACAGTACTGATCCAGATGTTAGTGGATCCTAGTGGAGCTACCTGTTATAGTACTGATCCAGATGTTAGTGGATCCTAGTGGAGCTACCTGTTATAGTACTGATCCAGATGTTAGTGGATCCTAGTGGAGCTACCTGTTACAGTACTGATCCAGATGTTAGTGGATCCTAGTGGAGCTACCTGTTACAGTACTGATCCAGATGTTAGTGGATCCTAGTGGAGCTTGGCTGTTTTCAAAGTTCCGTTTTGATTCCTTGAACTGATTCTGAAGCAGTTTCAGTGTTTTATAACCAAGACTTTAATATACTATTATTAATATGTATTCGTTGTGTATTAGTTCTGAGTGCTGTTCATAGTCAGCAGGCTGTTCTTCAGTTACCGTTGAGTCAGTTGAGTCAGACTTCCTCATGTCTGTTTTCAACATCTGTCAGCAGCTTTGTGCAACCTTACAGATGTGTAATGCTGCCAGAATCCACTCCCTGCTCTTCCTGGTTTGGTGTTGAGGTTCAGTGTATCTTATCTCTTATCTTATAGATGTATTTATTATTATTAATAAAGGAATATCTTATCTCTTATCTTATAGATGTATTTATTATTAATAAAGGAATATCTTATCTCTTATCTTATATATATATATTTATTATTATTAATAAAGGAATATCTTATCTCTTATCTTATAGATGTATTTATTATATTACTAATAGAAGAATATCTTATCTCTTGTCTTATAGATGTATTGCTTATTATTATTATTATTATAGAAGATGTTGTTCCGATTCTCCTGGTGAGGAGGAAAAGCTCGGTGAGGGTGAGAAGAAGAAGAAGAAGAGAGGTTTCTGTGTTGGTGGTTGCCTGGAAGCATTAATAGATGGTTGTAGGCTGTACCTATACCTACATTAACAATACATTAAACATTAGATTAAAAGATTATATAAAGGAACAAGTGGAACCAGATCATTGAGTTGAACCACTGTGTTTGATGGGGAAAAAGAATTCAAGTTGAAAAGTTGGACTCAACGACCTCAAACTGAACTACGATGGAAGCTTTCTGACTTTAATGACTAACACTTTAAAGCTTTGTGAGCTGCTGACTGAGGCTTAAAGTGTGTGTTCTTCACACAGAGACACACCCAGTGACCCTGTGACCCTGTGACAGAGATATATACTGTAGATTCATCACGAGTTTAATGACTAATACTAATACTAACACAGAGACACACCCAGTGACCCGGCACAGACCCAGATACTGTATATTCTGTGATATGTACAGTGGGATTACGGCGGCTCCAGTAGGTGTGGTGCCAGTTACAGGTGTCTCTTTGTCTTAATCCCCAGTTACAGGTGTCTCTTTGTCTTAATCCCCACACAGGTCTGAGTCAGGACACCCCTCCTCCTGAACCTGACTTGCCTCAGGTACCATCACGAGGACCTCCACGTTTCCAGCCTGACGGTGAGAGACAGAGACAGATCAGTGAATGAACACCTCAGATATTAATGAAGTTTTATAAAGTCAGGGAATCATTTCTCTTCATTTTACAGGCGACTTCAGCGGCTGGACCACGAACACCGAAGTCCTCCCCTACGATACCAGCGGCATCCCAGCAGGTGCTGTGGTCTGTGAGATGCCTCAGTACAGGTGGGTCTTACCTGAGATCAGATGTTACCTGGGATCAGATGTTACCTGAGATCAGATGTTACCTGGGATCAGATGTTACCTGAGATCAGATGTTACCTGAGATCAGATGTTACCTGAGATCAGATGTTACCTGAGATCAGATGTTACCTGAGATCAGATGTTATCTGGGATCAGATGTTACCTGAGATCAGATGTTACCTGGGATCAGATGTTACCTGAGACCAGATGTTGCCTGAGACCAGATGTTTACTAAACAGCTGGTTATAACTGTACTGACTAACAGCTGCAGTGGGTAGAAATGGAGCAAATATGATTAATAAAAGTTATTTTTTAAAACAGTCGCAATATCCTGACAGTAGTGCTTGAGACAGGTAATCTGAAAAACATCATGTTCCTCCGGTGTCCTCCGGTGTCCTCCGGTGCTCCTAACGGCATCTGCAGGATTTCACAGACCGGATGAAAACAACCAATCAGAGCTGATCTGGAGTCTGCCGTCTCTGAGCAGCTGTCAATCACTCATCAACTCTGATCAAACGGTGAAACCAGGCAGCGCTGATCAAATATGAATCAATATTCTGTTACGTTAATGACTATTTCTGTCCTCAGATGTTCCCAGAATCATCTGGTAGTGCACGGTTTAGCTGTAAAATGAGAAAGTTTGAGACCCAGCAGCCATGTTGAGATCAGCTGAGGAAATACCAAGCACTAAAATGGAGCAACTGTAATATAACCCCTCAATAATGTGTGATTGTGATAACCAGTGAGTATACAGTATACTTCAGACCTACAGTAGATAAAGAGGGGCAGATACTGTACGAGGCCAGCCGGGATACAGCTAGAACAGCTGTTTATCCTGAATAATGAGCATGTGGTATGTGGAGACCAACTCCATTCCCACAATCTGGAAAGCAGCCTATGTTCTCCCCTTATTGAAGCGTGGGGACCCTTCAGACTTAAACAACTACCGCCCTATATTCAAACTTCCCTCCCTTGCCAAGATTTTACAATCTCAAGTAAACCTTCAATTGAAACAATTCTTGGCTGACAACAACATTTAAATTAAAGTCAGTCTGGCTTTAGATCAGGTCATAGTACAATAACAGGAGCTCTGCTAGTAACACATGATATAATAAATGCCTTGGACAGAAAGCAGCATCGTGCTGCTCTGTTTGTTGATCTGTCCAAGGCATTTGATTCTGTCGACCATGAGCTGCTGCTGGGTAGACTCAGTGATGTCGGTGTGGGCGGTTCAGAAACTACCTTGCAGATAGAACCCAGTGTGTATATACAGATGGTCACAAGTCAAGCTTCATGGGGATTTCTAAAGGAGTCCCCAAAGGTTCAATTCTAGCCCCTGTCTTATTTTCTATTTTTATAAATAACATTGGAAAGGACATACTTACAGCAAAGGTGCATCTTTATGCAGATGATACAAGAGTCTACTCAGTTGCCTCTTCTGAGTCAGGCTGTTAATGAGCTCCAGCCTGCCTTTCAACAGCTGCAGGCCTCATTATTATTTTATATTATATATTATATTATGGTCTAAAATTGGTTCTGAATGCTTAAAAAAAAAAAATTCATGATCTTTTCCTGAGCTCGCTCCCAGATCTCAGACAATGTTGGCATTCATACCTTAGGAGGGGACGCCATTGACAGAGTATCATCGGGTACCAAGGATTTAATCGGAACTTGGTAGAGCAGCTTTCTGGTCTTGGAATAACCTTCAGAACACACTACATCTTCATGATTTTGTCTCCCTGTGAGAGTTCAAAGCTCTGATTAAGAACTGTGTAACTGAAGAGTTGCTTTTCCTAAACTGGATTTTGTGTTATGTATCTGTTGTCTTTTGTCTGTTTTAACGTGCTCCACTGTATAACTGTTGTAACTTTGTAATGGTGTGCCATCTTGGCCAGGTATTCCTCGAAAAAGAGATTTTAATCTCAAGGGGGCTTCCTGGTTAAATAAAGGTTAAATTAAATAAATGAATAAATGAAAAGTGACTGTGGTGTCGTCTTCAGCTGGTTCTCCATGGAGCAGCTGGTGGACCTGAAGGCAGAGGGACTCTGGGAGGAGCTGCTGGATGATTATCAGCCTGAAATACTCGTCCAGGACTGGTGGGTTAATGAGCACCTCTCCCTCCCCCCCCCCCATGTGTGATCACGTATCGCGGTCTTATCAGCTCGGTTGGTGCACACACACACACACACACACACACACACACAGTAGATGACACCGTGTACGGACACACACACACACACACACACACACACACACACACACACACACACACACACACACACACACACACACACACACACACACACACACACACACACACACACACACACACACACACACACACACACACACACACACACACACACACACACACACACACACACACACACACACACACACACACACACACACACACACACACACACACACACACACACACACACACACACACACACACACACACACACACACACACACACACACACACACACACACACACACACACACACACACACACACACACACACACACACACACACACACACACACACACACACACACACACACACACACACACACACACACACACACACACACACACACACACACACACACACACACACACACACACACACACACACACACACACACACACACACACACACACACACACACACACACACACACACACACACACACACACACACACACACACGTTTCACAATCACATGCATTAGTACACGCGTCATTTAGGTTCACCTCGTAAAACGTTGAACAGTCCAGGCGTGGACGGCTGTCTGGCTTTCATAATGTATATTATAAATTATACATATATATTATTATCCATATCCATCCTCTGTTTGGTCAAACTTTATTTAACAGAGAAATCACTTTGTCATCTGGTATTAATTAATTAATTCCAAGGCTCCAATTTAAACCCATTAATAATAAGTTAATTATGTTATTCACCTGTTAACTTATGATTGGAAACTTATTTGGGAATTGCTCATATATGCTGAATCGTCCACAGATAATCACCATTAATAACAGCTAGTCTGACATGGTTGGTACTGATGGATTCATCAGGTTCTCTAGTTTACTATGATACGAGTAGTAGTAGTAGTAGTAGTAGTAGTCTGACATGGTTGGTACCGATGGATTCATCAGGTTCTCTAGTTTCAGATGATACCAGTATATCTTCACTCTAGCTTTAAAACTGAGCCGCTACAACCCAAAATCACAAGTTGTGTTAATAAATTAGTGGCGTCAAAACAAATTAGCATTTGACAGCCCTGATTATTATTATCATATATATATATATATATATATATATATATATTCTGTGTATTTAATGTGCTGCCATCTGTCAACTCACCAGAGGACCGTTTAGTATGATAAACTTATTAATATATATATATAATATCTGTGTGTCAGGTACGAGGAGACTCAGCTGCATGAGTCCATCTACCAGCTGCATGTGAAGCTGCTGGCTACAGACAAGACCACCGTGATCTCAGAGCACTCCGTCACCCCCACCGAGGAGCTCAGCAACTACTCCCACACCTGGAAGGAGGTCAGTTACTGAGACAGGTAGTCTAGTATCTACCTGTGACTGAAGGTTCACTGACTGACCGTCTCTCTGTTGGCCTGCAGGTGTCACACGTGTTCTCTGGATATGGACCCGGGGTCAGATACGTCCACTTCCTGCACCGCCTGAAGAACAAGTTCATGAGGGAGTTCTACCCAACGCTGTTCACCGGCAGCTCCGTGGTGGTCCGACTGACCAGAACCAGCTCCAAGACCAGCTGCTAGACCAGCTCCTAGGGTGTAGTCCTCCAGCTCCTATAGGGTCAATCCTACTGAGACCTGCAGAGCCAGTCGCTAACGCGCTCCACGTAACCAACCAGATCAACATAATCAATCATCAATCATTTTATCTACTTTGTATTCTGATTGTTGGGGTAAATATTTGAATATGATTAAATTTAGCATTTTGCTTTTAAGGTGTTTTCAATAAATAAATAAATAAATAAATGGAAAATTAATTTATCTTTGTTGTTTTTTAGAAACTATACGCTGCTTTGTGCAATAATAAAACATATTTTTCTTATTTCACGGTTCATTTTCTTTCTAACAGTGCAACATGCATGAATATATATCTATATATATAGATCTATATATATATATATAGATATAGATATAAACTGGAAAAACAAAGTTCGGAAACTTGTGTTTGGTGGATTATTTCTCTGTTGTATCAATGCTAATGGTCATTGTATTCTACATGGTTGGAAAGCCTGTTTATTTACCTTCACAATGATGTCCAACTTGTAAAGATCATGCATTTGTGGGATGAGCAGCACAGCTGATTATGTGGGTAGCGCCCAAGAAAAATTTGCCAAAATGCTCTGCCAATGGTAAACAGTGTATTCTCATAAGGCTACCAGGAAGCCTGCAATGACTGCCCTTCACCGTCAGGCCCGTTGGCGCTGGTGTCTCCAACACAGACAATGGAACCTGAACATGTGGGGGAATGTCATGTTCAGTGATGAGTCCAGGTTCTGTCTGCCAAAGTTTATATATACAAATAAATAAATAAGTTTCACCTTTATAGGTTTGTCGTCCTCAGTTTGTGTTACAGAAGGAATTTAATCATTCTTTTATTGTCTAAACGAGGTTGTCTTTTGTGTAGTAGAAAGAAAACGTTAAAATCTCTTCAGCTTGTGTGAACCACAGACCTGATTTCAGACATCTGACTATAAACACATTCAATAAACCCGTTGACTTCGAGACGAGGGAACAGGAAGTGCTAAAATGCTCACTCTTTTCTGGGTTTTAGGACTACTGCAGCACTCAACTCTCACAGAGAGACATTTTGACTGACTAACGTTAGCACTAGTTAGCGGTTAGCTCGGCAGCTACAGTAGCTAATTCATTGGCCCACTATGTCACCAAGGTTATATAACCAAATATTTCATCCAGCACTAAAGATGATATTATGCAGTTGCTTTGACAGGCTGTGTAGTACTCTGATGAGTAACCTGACTTTTATGTGTATAATCGGTGGCCTGCCCCTTTAACCAGGATTAAGATGCACACAGATATAATAATAATAATAATAATAATATAAAGGTCCCTTTGGTTCTAAAAGGAGACTGAGGGAATATAACTCCCCATAGCCGCCCTCTAAATCTACCAACAATGATAGACCAACACAAAAGGTATCGGACCCAAATGAGATGTAAGTTGGGAGTCACTGAGGGGGGGAGACACAAAAGAGAAGTAGAAGCTGACTAAAGATGTGCACACTCTAAATCACTAAACCCACAAAACACCCAACACAACGTAAACCCAGAGAGCCAACTGAAGGTGTTGACCCTCTGCAGACACACAACCAACTGAGCAGCCAACCTGCTGATATAGAGCCTCCCAGCAGGCTGATTGCCAGCAGCTGAGGCTGATCTCAGGTGATACCAATGACTCCTGATGAGCAAGGAGAGAAACCTGCAGCCAGATCTGTCATGATCACCTCCCCCCTTAAAGACAACAAATATAACAAATTTGTTGGCACTATACAAAAAAAAAAATCTTGCAACTAAAACTAAAGTAGGATTAAGGTTGTCCACAGCAACCAAATTGCTCTACATGTTTGAACAGGCCTCAAGACCATATAAGGTTCAAACATCAACATAAAGAGCCAATTTAAACTCAACTGTGACAAAGTCAAACAGTTAATCTAAAGCTCTGCCAATGGTAAACAGTGTATTCTCATAAGGCTACCAGGAAGCCTGCAATGACTGCCCTTCACCGTCAGGCCCGTTGGCGCTGGTGTCGACAACAAAGACAATGGAACCTGAACATGTGGGGGAATGTCATGTTCAGTTATGAGTCCAGGTTCTGTCTGCCAAAGTTGGACGGCAGGGTCAAAGTATGGAGACGACGTGGAGAACGCTCTGCTGATTGTTGCACCGATGGAGTAACAGCTTTTGGTGGGGGCAGTGTCATGGTGTGGGGGGGGGGGCATCTCCCTCACTGGCAAAACAAGGCTTGTCATCATTGAAGGCGAACTCAATGCTAGATATCGGGATGAGATTCTGCAGCCAGTGGCGATCCCATATCTCCACAATCTGGCACCTAACTTCATCCTCCAAGAAACAACGCCCCCCCCCCCCACAGAGCCAGGGTTATCACAGACTACCTCCACAATGTGGGAGTAGAGAGAATGGAACGGCCTGCCAAGAGTCCTCACCTCAACCCAATTCAACACTTGTGGGATCAGCTTGGGCGTGCTGTACGTGTTAGAGTGACCAACACAACCACGCTGGCTGATCTGCAGTGAATCCTGGTTGAGGAATGGAACGCCATCCCACAGCAACGTGTGACCAGGTTGGTGACCAGCATGAGGAGGAAGTGCCAGGCTGTTGTGGCTGCGTATGGATCTTCCACCGCTACTGAGGCTCCTGACGGTGGATTCAATGAATAAAGTATAAAATTGCCAATATGTCTTGTTTGTTCCTTGTTACTGATAGAGAGTTCAATCATCCAATCCACCGAACAACTCAAATCAAGAGTCAACACCAACAGGAGAATACACTGTTTACCATTGACGGAGCATTTTGGCAAATTTTTCTTAGGCGTTACCCACATAATCAGCTGTGCTGCTCATCCCACAAATGCATGATCCTTACAAGTTGGACATCATTGCGAAGGTAAATAAACAGGCTTTCCAACGATGTAAAATACAATGACCATTAGCATTGTAACAACAGAGAAATAATCCATCAAACACAAGTTTCCGAACTTTGTTTTTCCAGTTTATATACAGTATATAGTTATATCACAATTAATACAAAAGAATAACTGAAATGGATATTTAATCTCAGATAATTGTCTCAAAAACAATATTTATATTACAGAAGCTAAATGATATGTAGTATATATACAGTAAACTATATGTGCATATACTATTTATTTCTCACATATAATGTATACATGGAGAACTTTAAGGGTGAATATGCGGCAAACATATTTGTTTTGCACATACATGTATATAATGTATGAAAACATATATGCATTTTAGATATAAAACAATATCCCCTCACCCCAATATTATCTGGTTTTCTTCTATGTTCACTTTGCTATTTGTTCTTAAAAAGGTTTATATTTTTATTTAATTAATTTATTAATTTGACAGTGACAATACATGTAGGCACTGTTTCACTTAATTAAAGTGCAACCGATGTAACGTATACAGGACTTCTAGCCGGAGCTAGTTTGAAGACCTTGTCCCTGGTTAGGCTTTTATGAAAAGAAAAAAAATACAAAACACAACATCATAATTAAAATCACATAATAAAACATCATAATTAAAATCACATAATAAAACATCATAATTAAAATCACATAATAAAACATCATACATAAAATCACATAATAAAACATTATACATAAAATCACATAATAAAAAAATTAAATTAAAATCACATATAAAACATCATACATTAAATCAGTATGTTCCCAGTCAGTGATAATAATAATCAGTGATCAATAATCAGTGATCAGTGATCAATAATCAATAATCAGTGATCAGTGATCAATAATCAATAATCAGTGATCAATAATCAAAAGCAGTGATCAATAATCAGTGATCAGTTATCAGTGATCAATAATCAATAATCAGTGATCAATAATCAATTATCAGTGATCAGTGATCAATAATCAAAAGCAGTGATCAATAACCAGTGATCAGTTATCAGTGATCAATAATCAGTGATCAATAATCAAAAGCAGTGATCAATAATCAGTGATCAGTTATCAGGGATCAATAATCAGTGATCAATAATCTGTGATCAATAATCAGTTATCAATAATCAGTGATCAGAGATCAGTGATCAATAATCAGTGATCAATAATCAGTGATCAGAGATCAATAATCAGTTATCAATAATCAGTGATCAGTTATCAATAATCAGTGATCAGAGATCAATAATCAGTGATCAATAATCAGTGATCAATAATCAGTGATAAATAATCAATAATCAGTGATCAGAGATCAATAATCAGTGATCAGAGATCAGTGATCAGTTATCAATAATCAGTGATCAGAGATCAATAATCAGTGATCAAAAATCAGTGATCAGAGATCAATAATCAGTGATCAGAGATCAATAATCAGTGATCAATAATCAGTGATCATTAATCAGTGATAAATAATCAGTGATCAATAATCCTTGATGAATAATCAATAATCAGTGATCAGTGATCAATAATCGGTGGTCAATAATCTGTGATCAATAATCAGTGATCAATAATCAGTGATCAGAGATCAATAATCAGTGATCACAGGTGTTCAGGTGTGTCCGTTCTGCGGCTGCGCACTGGCCCATGCGTGTGCTGCCTTCAGGTGCTGCAGCTGGTTGTGTATAAACAATATATACACTTATATATATATTATATATACATATGTATAAACAGCATCGAGCTGCTGGAACTAGAACTACCGGTAAAACTCCCCGGTCACCGGTCACCGGTTCTGTTATTATCTCCAACACAAACTGAATCAATAAAACATTAAAGCAGCATCAACAGGTCGCTGTTACATCCTCACAGCCTCCTCCCTCCGACACAACGGGAACGGCCGAGGACACCTGAACGCAGCACGGCATCCTCCTCCTCCGCGTGGAGCATCACCGGAGCCGGTAACCGGTCAGTGAACGGAGAGTCAGTTAAACGAGAGGAGAGTTACCGGAGCCTTCACTGAGCTGGGTCGGTCGGTACAGACGGGTTTAACCGGGAGGCTGATTCAGGACGTTCAGAAGAGATGAAGACCCGCAGAGCTGCACCGTAAAGAGCCGGTAAGAGCCGGTAACCACCGAGGAACAGGTGATTAACGGGGAATACTGGGACACTGCTGACGGCTGAGTGAAAACACACTATAACTTTATTATAATGTTATATCCTTATTATATATTATATAATATTAAATCTATATACTTAATGTTATTATAACCTACTGTTATAATATTAAATATATTTAATGTTAAATATGCTTAATGTTAAATATGCTTAATGTTAAATATGCTTAATGTTAATATACCGTTATCATGAAGGAGGTTAAATAACGCTCCAAAGGGGTCCCTTGACCTCTGACCTCCAGATCAGTGAATGTAAATGGGTTCTATGGGTACCCACGAGTCTCCCCTTTACAGACATGCCCACTTTATGATAATCACATGCAGTTTGGGGCAAGTCATAGTCAAGTCAGCACACTGACACACTGACAGCTGTTGTTGCCTGTTGGGCTGCAGTTTGCCATGTTATGATTGGAGCATATTGTTTTATGCTAAATGCAGTACCTGTGAGGGTTTCTGGATCAATATCTGTCATTGATCTGTGTTGTTAATTGATTTACAATAATACATATATACATACATTTACATAAAGCAGCATATTAGTCCACTCCCATGTTGATAAGAGGATTAAATACTGGACTGATCTCCCTTTAAGGTTCATTTAGAACAGATAGAGATTGACAGCTCTATAGAACAGTGTCTGTCTCAGGTCCGTCATGTCTTTGGTGCCGTCTAAGGAACCAGGAAGACAATATGTGTGTCGGGGTTTAGACGGTAAATCCAAGCAGTCCACCAGTAAAGCTCACTGACACTTTAGTGAAATGCAACCCCCCCCCCCCCCACGTAGGTGACGGCTCCAGTAAACCAACGCTGCTTCATTGTGTTCAGGCACCGATCTGCTCGCCGTCCCAGGTGCAACAGGACAAAGAGCCATACTACACCTCACGTTCCTCTCACATCAGACTCCTACTGACAGATCCTCATCCACCTGGTGGAAGGGAAGTGAAGACCTCTCTGTTACCCTGACTACATTAATACATATCATTACAGATGTTTAATACTGAAGAGAAGACCTACAGTAGAGATGGAAGGCTCTCTGTTACCCTGACTACATTAATACATATCATTACAGATGTTTAATACTGAAGAGAAGACCTACAGTAGAGATGGAAGGCTCTCTGTTACCCTGACTACATCAATACATATCATTACAGATGTTTAATACTGAAGAGAAGACCTACAGTAGAGATGGAAGGCTCTCTGTTACCCTGACTACATTAATACATATCATTACAGATGTTTAATACTGAAGAGAAGACCTACAGTAGAGATGGAAGGCTCTCTGTTACCCTGACTACATTAATACATATCATTACAGATGTTTAATACTGAAGAGAAGACCTACAGTAGAGATGGAAGGCTCTCTGTTACCCTGACTACATCAATACATATCATTACAGATGTTTAATGCTGCTATCCTGAACATCGTTAGGATCAGAGACATCATGTAGTTCATTTCTGGTTCTATCACCTTGTTTAAAGGGACTGTTTGTAAGAATCCTAAATGTGTTGTTAACAGCTTCACCTGTGTCCGTTAAGTCAACTAAAGTCAGCGTCCTGTTGCTGGTGCTTGTGCTCGCTCTACATAGACATGAAGGAGCATCACTCAACACAGTGAGGAGACACACGTCAGCTAAAAGCACAATATCACTCTATATTTCAGCTGCTTGGCAGTAATGTTAGCTGACCAGACCAAGGTCTCTCCATGAATCAATGCTGATCCTAGTGTTGGCTTTTCCCGCCTCAGCCTCCCGACCGCGGCCGGAGGGA
This sequence comes from Sebastes miniatus, assembly GCA_916701275.1. NCBI lineage: Eukaryota > Metazoa > Chordata > Actinopteri > Perciformes > Sebastidae > Sebastes > Sebastes miniatus. The sequence goes on along the minus strand of CAKALS010000016.1, from coordinate 30,768,138 downwards.
ACGGGGGAGACGCCGGAGTTTTGGTCGGAGACGATAACGTTTGTCTCTGCGGAGCCCCGTCACTTCACAAGACACGGGAAACCTCTGTTGGTCTGGAGGAGCTGCAGCAGTTATTTCTGTACAAACGTCCACTGAACATTCACTAGATATTCTCAGAGCTAAACTAACTCTTCTGCAGTGTGGAGTGAGCAGCATGCACGTGAGAGGTGGAGAGAGAGAGAGAGAAAGAGCGCGGTGTGTGAGTGAAGGCAGGCAGAGGAGCAGAGGAGCAGAGTACAGAAGAGACTCCGGTCCTGGAGACCAAAGCTACGGTCTCCTCCGCGTCCTCCGACCGCGGCCAACACTGTTTAACAGCTTCACTAGATACAACCAAGAGGTTTTGGTGCTTCACTGGAGTTTGTGTTGGAGTCTGAGTCTGAACAGCGGAGACACACGGGAGACCATGAGACACACGAGAGACCATGAGACACACGAGAGACCATGAGACACACGAGAGACCATGAGACACACGAGAGACCATGAGACACTGACCAGCAATGATTTATACCTGGAACAAGTTACTAACAGGAACTTTAACTGTCGTATAAGTCGAGGTTACAGCAGCGTACGTACTGTATTTACCAGCCTGTCTGTCTGTGTGTCTGTGTGTGTGTGTGTGTGTGTGTGTGTGTGTGTGTGTGAGAGAGGAGAGTTAGTGCATGTGGGGGTCTGTTTTGTTTTCATTGACTCCCTCATCTATCTCTATTGTGTGTTCAGGCCTGCCGGCTGCCTCGGCACATTTGGTTGGTCTGAACTACATCGTTGACCAGAGTTCAAGCGGCCATGGTGGAGAGGTGGAGGGGTGGAGAGGTGGAGGAGTGGAGAGGTGGAGAGGTGGAGAGGTGGAGGGGTGAAGGTCTGGAGGGGTGGAGAGGTGGAGGGGTGGAGGGGTGAAGGTCTGGAGGGGTGGAGAGGTGGAGAGGTGGAGGGGTGGAGGGGTGAAGGTCTGGAGGGGTGGAGAGGTGGAGAGGTGGAGGGGTGGAGAGGTGGAGAGGTGGAGGAGTGGAGGGGTGGAGAGGTGGAGGGGTGAAGGTCTGGAGGGGTGGAGGAGTGGAGAGGTGGAGGAGTGGAGGGGTGGAGGGGTGGAGGGGTGGAGAGGTGGAGGGGTGGAGGGGTGAAGAGGTGGAGAGGTGGAGAGGTGAAGGTCTGGAGGGGTGGAGAGGTGGAGAGGTGGAGAGGTGAAGTGATGGAACGGAACTGTAGTGTTTTTGTTTCCATGCTGTGAGTTTCCGTCAGGTCGCTCCAGCGTGGTTTTGAGATGTCATCCAGTAAATGAACATTATGAGCCGTCTGTTAATGTGTTAATGTGTTAACTCAGACGGGGAGGTGGAGAGGTGGAGAGGTGGAGAGGTGAAGGGGTGGAGAGGTGGAGAGGTGGAGGGGTGGAGAGGCTCCAGTGTGTTAACTCAGACGAGGTAATAAGTAGAAATTCTCTCCTTAATGAGTCACATCGGGGGGGAAACAACTCCATCTGACAGGTTAGTGCCGCTGTGCTAGTCTGGCAGCAGAGCAGCTGTTGACACCATCACATAGTCACATCACAGACTAATATACCATCACAGACTAATATACCATCACAGCCAGCAGTCTGTGATGGCATATTAGTCTGTGATGGCATATTAGTCTGTGATGGCATATTAGTCTGTGTTGGTATATTAGTCTAGTCTGTGTTGGTATATTAGTCTGTGATGGCATATTAGTCTAGTCTGTGTTGGTATATTAGTCTGTGATGGTATATTAGTCTGTGATGGTATATTAGTCTGTGATGGCATATTAGTCTGTGATGGTATATTAGTCTGTGATGGCATATTAGTCTGTGATGGTATATTAGTCTGTGATGGTATATTAGTCTGTGATGGCATATTAGTCTGTGTTGGTATATTAGTCTGTGATGGTATATTAGTCTGTGATGGCATATTAGTCTGTGATGGTATATTAGTCTGTGATGGCATATTAGTCTGTGATGGTATATTAGTCTGTGATGGCATATTAGTCTGTGACGGTATATTAGTCTGTGATGGTATATTAGTCTGTGATGGTATATTAGTCTGTGATGGCATATTAGTCTAGTCTGTGTTGGTATATTAGTCTGTGATGGTATTTTAGTCTGTGATGGCATATTAGTCTGTGACGGTATATTAGTCTGTGATGGTATATTAGTCTGTGATGGTATATTAGTCTGTGCTGGTATATTAGTCTAGTCTGTGATGGTATATTAGTCTAGTCTGTGATGGTATATTAGTCTAGTCTGTGATGGTATATTAGTCTAGTCTGTGTTGGTATATTAGTCTGTGATGGCATATTAGTCTAGTCTGTGTTGGTATATTAGTCTAGTCTGTGATGGTATATTAGTCTGTGATGGCATATTAGTCTGTGACGGTATATTAGTCTGTGATGGTATATTAGTCTGTGATGGTATATTAGTCTGTGATGGTATATTAGTCTAGTCTGTGATGGTATATTAGTCTGTGATGGCATATTAGTCTGTGACGGTATATTAGTCTGTGATGGTATATTAGTCTGTGATGGTATATTAGTCTGTGATGGTATATTAGTCTAGTCTGTGTTGGTATATTAGTCTGTGATGGTATTTTAGTCTGATGGCATATTAGTCTGTGCTGGTATATTAGTCTAGTCTGTGATGGTATATTAGTCTGTGATGGTATATTAGTCTAGTCTGTGTTGGTATATTAGTCTGTGATGGTATTTTAGTCTGTGATGGTATATTAGTCTGTGATGGTATATTAGTCTAGTCTGTGTTGGTATATTAGTCTGTGATGGTATTTTAGTCTGTGATGGCATATTAGTCTGTGCTGGTATATTAGTCTAGTCTGTGATGGTATATTAGTCTAGTCTGTGATGGTATATTAGTCTAGTCTGTGATGGTATATTAGTCTAGTCTGTGATGGCATATTAGTCTGTGACGGTATATTAGTCTGTGATGGTATATTAGTCTGTGATGGTATATTAGTCTGTGCTGGTATATTAGTCTAGTCTGTGATGGTATATTAGTCTAGTCTGTGATGGTATATTAGTCTAGTCTGTGATGGTATATTAGTCTAGTCTGTGTTGGTATATTAGTCTAGTCTGTGATGGTATATTAGTCTAGTCTGTGATGGTATATTAGTCTAGTCTGTGTTGGTATATTAGTCTGTGATGGTATATTAGTCTAGTCTGTTGGTATATTAGTCTAGTCTGTGATGGTATATTAGTCTAGTCTGTGATGGTATATTAGTCTAGTCTGTGTTGGTATATTAGTCTGTGATGGCATATTAGTCTAGTCTGTGTTGGTATATTAGTCTAGTCTGTGTTGGTATATTAGTCTGTGATGGCATATTAGTCTAGTCTGTGTTGGTATATTAGTCTAGTCTGTGTTGGTATATTAGTCTGTGATGGCATATTAGTCTAGTCTGTGTTGGTATATTAGTCTAGTCTGTGTTGGTATATTAGTCTGTGATGGCATATTAGTCTAGTCTGTGTTGGTATATTAGTCTCTGATGGCATATTAGTCTGTTGGTATATTAGTCTAGTCTGTGTTGGTATATTAGTCTGTGATGGCATATTAGTCTAGTCTGTGATGGTATATTAGTCTAGTCTGTGTTGGTATATTAGTCTGTGATGGCATATTAGTCTAGTCTGTGTTGGTATATTAGTCTAGTCTGTGTTGGTATATTAGTCTGTGATGGCATATTAGTCTAGTCTGTGTTGGTATATTAGTCTGTGATGGCATATTAGTCTAGTCTGTGATGGTATATTAGTCTGTGATGGTATATTAGTCTGTGACGGTATATTAGTCTGTGATGGTATATTAGCCTGTGATGGTATATTAGTCTGTGATGGTATATTAGTCTAGTCTGTGATGGTATATTAGTCTGTGACGGTATATTAGTCTGTGATGGTATATTAGCCTGTGATGGTATATTAGTCTGTGACGGTATATTAGTCTGTGATGGTATATTAGTCTAGTCTGTGATGGTATATTAGTCTAGTCTGTGTTGGTATATTAGTCTGTGATGGCATATTAGTCTAGTCTGTGTTGGTATATTAGTCTAGTCTGTTGTGGTATCATTAGTCTGTGATGGCATATTAGTCTAGTCTGTGTTGGTATATTAGTCTGTGATGGCATATTAGTCTGTGATGGTGTATTAGTCTGTGACGGTATATTAGTCTGTGATGGTATATTAGCCTGTGATGGTATATTAGTCTGTGATGGTATATTAGTCTAGTCTGTGATGGTATATTAGTCTAGTCTGTGTTGGTATATTAGTCTGTGATGGTATATTAGTCTAGTCTGTGATGGTATATTAGTCTAGTCTGTGTTGGTATATTAGTCTGTGATGGTATATTAGTCTAGTCTGTGATGGTATATTAGTCTGTGATGGCATATTAGTCTAGTCTGTGTTGGTATATTAGTCTGTGATGGCATATTAGTCTGTGATGGTGTATTAGTCTGTGACGGTATATTAGTCTGTGATGGTATATTAGCCTGTGATGGTATATTAGTCTGTGATGGTATATTAGTCTAGTCTGTGATGGTATATTAGTCTAGTCTGTGTTGGTATATTAGTCTGTGATGGTATATTAGTCTAGTCTGTGATGGTATATTAGTCTAGTCTGTGTTGGTATATTAGTCTGTGATGGTATATTAGTCTAGTCTGTGATGGTATATTAGTCTGTGATGGTATATTAGTCTAGTCTGTGTTGGTATATTGGTCTGTGATGGTATATTAGTCTAGTCTGTGTTGGTATATTAGTCTGTGATGGTATATTAGTCTAGTCTGTGTTGGTATATTAGTCTGTGATGGTATATTAGTCTAGTCTGTGTTGGTATATTGGTCTGTGATGGTATATTAGTCTAGTCTGTGATGGTATATTAGTCTAGTCTGTGTTGGTATATTGGTCTGTGTTGGTATATTAGTCTAGTCTGTGTTGGTATATTAGTCTGTGATGGTATATTAGTCTGTGGTGGTATATTAGTCTGTGATTGTATATTAGTCTGTGATGGTATATTAGTCTGTGATTGTATATTAGTCTGTGATGGTATATTAGTCTGTGATGGTATATTAGTCTGAGATTGTATATTAGTCTGTGATTGTATATTAGTCTGTGATGGTATATTAATCTGTGATGGTATATTAGTATAGTCTGTGATGGTATATTAGTCTGTTTCTGACAGTAGATCCTGAATATTGCATACCTGGTGTCCCTGTCTGGGTTCATGCTGAAGCTGAGCCTGAAGCTGAGCCTGAAGCTGAGCCTGGTGTTCCTTCTAAGGTGACGGTGCTGCTGGCGACTGCAGGGTGTCTCAGGTAATGGAAACCTCAGGAGCTCCTGTCTGCTGGCTGTCAGCTGTTTGTCTACCTGAAGCCTTTCTGTCCGGCTCACCTCCGGCCCCACGAGGCCCCACGCGGCCCCACGCGGCCCCACGCGGCCCCTCTCTCTGTCCACCGGCCTCCTCCTTTACAGCGAGCGAGGCATCGACACATTGACGCACGCCCAGACTAATGTTAGGAAAAGGAAGTGTAATGTTTATTAGCAGAGGCAGAATGACTTGAAACCAGAGCTCAGAACGGATCAGAGATGTCAGATAGATTATTTAACTCAGAGTCACAGTGATTAGAGAAGAAGAGACTACCCCCCCACCCCCACCCCCGATATCTCACAGTACTTAACTCATGCTTCACCTGAAATCACCCTGAAATCAGCCTGAAATCACCCTGAAATCAGCCTGAAATCAACCTGAAGTCACCCTGAAATCACCCTGAAGTCACCCTGAAATCACCCTGAAGTCACCCTAAACTCACCCTGAAGTCACCCTGAAGTCACCCTGAAATCACCCTGAAGTTACCCTGAAATCATCCTGAAAGCACCCTGAAATCACCCTGAAGTCACCCTGAAGTCACCCTGAAATCACCCTGAAGTCACCCTGAAATCACCCTGAAAGCATCCTGAAGTCACCCTGAAATCACCCTGAAAGCACCCTGAAGTCACCCTGAAATCACCCTGATATCACCCTGAAGTCACCCTGAAAGCACCCTGAAAGCACCCTGAGTCACCCTGAAATCACCCTGAAATCACCCTGAAAGCACCCTGAGTCACCCTGAAGTCACCCTGAAATCACCCTGAAGTCACCCTGAAAGCACCCTGAAAGCACCCTGAAAGCACCCTGATATACAGCAGTAGCACCCTGATATACAGCAGTAGCACCCTGATATACAGCAGTAGCATCGTGATATACAGCAGTAGCACCCTGATATACAGCAGTAGCACCGTGATATACAGCAGTAGCACCCTGATATACAGCAGTAGCACCCTGATATACAGCAGTAGCACCCTGATATACAGCAGTAGCATCGTGATATACAGCAGTAGCACCCTGATATACAGCAGTAGCACCCTGATATACAGCAGTAGCACCGTGATATACAGCAGTAGCACCCTGATATACAGCAGTAGCACCGTGATATACAGCAGTAGCATCGTGATATACAGCAGTAGCACCCTGATATACAGCAGTAGCACCGTGATATACAGCAGTAGCACCCTGATATACAGCAGTAGCATCGTGATATACAGCAGTAGCACCGTGATATACAGCAGTAGCATCGTGATATACAGCAGTAGCACCGTGATATACAGCAGTAGCATCGTGATATACAGCAGTAGCATCGTGATATACAGCAGTAGCACCCTGATATACAGCAGTAGCACCCTGATATACAGCAGTAGCACCGTGATATACAGCAGTAGCACCGTGATATACAGCAGTAGCACCGTGATATACAGCAGTAGCACCCTGATATACAGCAGTAGCATCGTGATATACAGCAGTAGCACCGTGATATACAGCAGTAGCATCGTGATATACAGCAGTAGCATCGTGATATACAGCAGTAGCACCGTGATATACAGCAGTAGCACCCTGATATACAGCAGTAGCATCGTGATATGATCTCCACATCATGAGATGATATAATATTGGAACTAGGGCTGGCAAAGTTAACAAGATAATAACACAATTCTGTTTTAACACCACTGATTTATCAACGCAACTTGTGATTTTTAGGTTGTAGCGGCTCAGTTTTAAAGCTAGAGTGAAGATCCTGGTATCATATATATATATATATATATATATATATATATATATAGTAAACTAGAGAACCTGATGAATCCCTCGGTACCAACCAGGTCCGACTAGCTGGTCATGAAGGAGGTTAAATAAAGCTCCACACTGACAGCTGTTGTTGTCTGTTGGGCTGCAGTTTGTTATGATTGGAGCATATTGTTTTATGCTAAATGCAGTACCTGTGAGGGTTTCTGGATCAATATCTGTCATTGTTTTGTGACGTTAGTTGAGTTCCAATAATAAATATATACATATATTCACATAAAGCAGCATATTTGTCCACTCCCATGTTGATAAGAGGATTAAATACTGGACTAATCTCCCTTTAAGGTTCATTTAGAACAGATACAACATGTGTTATTAATCGTGATTAAATACTTTAATCAATTGGCAGCCCTAATAATAAAAACAAGAGTAATTTAAAAAATATATAATGGTAATTGTAGGTATAGAGGTATAACTATATATATGGTTGGAGTCGTGATGAACAGGACGGCATTATATGATATTATATCCAGAGGTGTTTCTAATGTTGGACCCATTCTGTTAACATACATGAGAGGGGAAGAATATTAGAAACCCATCTCAGTACAACACCATCGCTGATTATCACCTCAGTTCAATTTACGCCTCTTTGACCAACAACAGGCCAAATCAAGAATAAACCCCTCTTATAATACATCCTAAAACAGCTGTAATAGCTCGGATGTATCAGGCCATCGCGGCCGTTATTGCAAATCAATGAGCAGTTTTATGGCAGGGTCTGGGTTTAGAAAGATACCGGTCTGTTAACAGCTTCACCTCTTATTGATCACAAATCCAACATGTAAATGTCTACCAGAGACACAGAGTGCTGTTATCATCTATCATTATGGTCTTCAACAGTTACTCTGCTAGAAAAACAATGAGAGATAGAACAGGATGATTTAGTTCTATGTGATCTTTAAATGATATCAGTGCTAACAGGGACAGCTCTTCCATCCTCAGAGAATCCCCCTGAATACTGTCTCAGTCACATCTCACTAGACAGTGGGAGCTCTTCCTGTTTGGGCCTATACTGGAGAGGTCTGTCAGAGCTGTAACCAGAGACAGTTCCCCACAAGAGAGACATGAGGCTTCCAAAGGAGAAACTCTGTTTAGATGATTGTAGTAGATGTTGAGAGTTCACTATAGCCCAGAGAGAGAGCTGGAGCTGGACTGCGGTGACTGAAAGTAGATCAGTAAACCTGAGGAACTGAACAGCGTGGCAGCGTGCCCGCCGTGGTGTAAACTAAGCCTCGTGCTCAGCCGAGCGTGCGCCGCTGCCGGCCAGATTGATGGTAATGTTGACCCGGGAGCAGTGACTGGGCATGACGTGGGTCGTCTTCCGTCTGGACTTCTCAGAAACCAATTAATCCCACCGAGGTAGTGATTGAGCCAGCGACTGAGTGACTTCACACAGCTGCAGAGATACAGTATGGTAGAGCTCAGCTGCAGAGATACAGTATGGTGAAGCTCAGCTGTAGAGATACAGTATGGTGAAGCTGAGCTGTAGAGATACAGTATGGTAGAGCTCAGCTGCAGAGATACAGTATGGTGAGGCTCAGCTGCAGAGATACAGTATGGTGAAGCTGAGCTGTAGAGATACAGTATGGTAGAGCTCAGCTGCAGAGATACAGTATGGTGAACCTCTGCTGCAGAGATACAGTTTGGTGAAGCTCAGCTGCAGAGATACAGTTTGGTGAAGCTCAGCTGCAGAGATACAGTATGGTGAAGCTCTGCTGCAGAGATACAGTTTGGTGAAGCTCAGCTGCAGAGATACAGTTTGGTGAAGCTCAGCTGCAGAGATACAGTATGGTGAAGCTCTGCTGCAGAGATACAGTTTGGTGAAGCTCAGCTGCTAGTGTTGGAGTAGAACCTTGTCTAGCGATCATGTTTTTAAAACATAGTTGTGAATATTGAAGACATGACTCAGAGGTTCCTGTAGATCCTGTTGTTAGAGGTGTAAACCTTCCTGAGTATCCACTCCTCCTCTAACATTCAGTCCCGTCTCCTGTCCTCTAACATTCAGTCCCGTCTCCTGTCCTCTAACATTCAGTCCCGTCTCCCCTCCTCTAACATTCAGTCCCGTCTCCTGTCCTCTAACATTCAGTCCCGTCTCCCCTCCTCTAACATTCAGTCCCGTCTCCTGTCCTCTAACATTCAGTCCTGTCTCCTGTCCTCTAACATTCAGTCCCGTCTCCCCTCCTCTAACATTCAGTCCCGTCTCCCCTCCTCTAACATTCAGTCCCGTCTCCTGTCCTCTAACATTCAGTCCCGTCTCCCCTCCTCTAACATTCAGTCCCGTTTCCTGTCCTCTAACATTCAGTCCCGTCTCCCCTCCTCTAACATTCAGTCCCGTCTCCTGTCCTCTAACATTCAGTCCCGTCTCCTGTCCTCTAACATTCAGTCCCGTCTCCCCTCCTCTAACATTCAGTCCCGTCTCCTGTCCTCTAACATTCAGTCCCGTCTCCCCTCCTCTAACATTCAGTCCCGTCTCCTGTCCTCTAACATTCAGTCCCGTCTCCCCTCCTCTAACATTCAATCCCGTCTCCTGTCCTCTAACATTCAGTCCCGTCTCCTGTCCTCTAACATTCAGTCCCGTCTCCCCTCCTCTAACATTCAGTCCCGTCTCCTGTCCTCTAACATTCAGTCCCGTCTCCCGTCCTCTAACATTCAGTCCCGTCTCCCGTCCTCTAACATTCAGTCCCGTCTCCCGTCCTCTAACATTCAGTCCCGTCTCCTGTCCTCTAACATTCAGTCCCGTCTCCCCTCCTCTAACATTCAGTCCCGTCTCCCCTCCTCTAACATTCAGTCCCGTCTCCTGTCCTCTAACATTCAGTCCCGTCTCCTGTCCTCTAACATTCAGTCCCGTCTCCTGTCCTCTAACATTCAGTCCCGTCTCCCCTCCTCTAACATTCAGTCCCATCTCCCGTCCTCTAACATTCAGTCCCGTCTCCCCTCCTCTAACATTCAGTCCCGTCTCCCGTCCTCTAACATTCAGTCCCGTCTCCTGTCCTCTAACATTCAGTCCCGTCTCCCCTCCTCTAACATTCAGTCCCGTCTCCTGTCCTCTAACATTCAGTCCCGTCTCCCCTCCTCTAACATTCAGTCCCGTCTCCTGTCCTCTAACATTCAGTCCCGTCTCCCCTCCTCTAACATTCAGTCCCGTCTCCTGTCCTCTAACATTCAGTCCCGTCTCCCCTCCTCTAACATTCAGTCCCGTCTCCTGTCCTCTAACATTCAGTCCCGTCTCCCCTCCTCTAACATTCAGTCCCGTCTCCTGTCCTCTAACATTCAGTCCCGTCTCCCGTCCTCTAACATTCAGTCCCGTCTCCCGTCCTCTAACATTCAGTCCCGTCTCCCCTCCTCTAACATTCAGTCCCGTCTCCTGTCCTCTAACATTCAGTCCCGTCTCCTGTCCTCTAACATTCAGTCCCGTCTCCCCTCCTCTAACATTCAGTCCCGTCTCCCCTCCTCTAACATTCAGTCCCGTCTCCACTAACAGAACTCGTGTGTTTAAAACTTGTTTAAACATTTGCAGATGCTCTGTGGAAAGAGACTGAGCAGTTAACTAGATAACTCTTTAACACACCGTCTACTTTGCATACGCTGTCTTATGAGAACCAACAGACCTACCTTTAATGCCTATAGACAGGTAGACAGGCCTACCTTTAATGCCTATAGACAGGTAGATAGACCTACCTTTAATGCCTATAGACAGGTAGACAGGCCTACCTTTAATGCCTATAGACAGGTAGATAGACCTACCTTTAATGCCTATAGACAGGTAGACAGGCCTACCTTTAATGCCTCATTAGTGGTTTGGCCCAGTCTTTAGCTATCTGTGTGTCTGTCTGTGTGTCTATCTGTGTGTCTATCTGTGTGTCTAGCTGTGTGTCTATCTGTGTGTCTATCTGTGTGTCTGTCTGTGTGTCTGTCTGTGTGTCTAGCTGTGTCTATCTGTGTGTCTGTCTGTGTGTCTGTGTGTCTATCTGTGTGTCTATCTGTGTGTCTATCTGTGTGTCTATCTGTCTGTCTGTGTGTCTGTGTGTCTATCTGTGTGTCTATCTGTGTGTCTGTCTGTGTGTCTGTCTGTGTGTCTGTCTGTGTGTCTGTCTGTGTGTCTGTCTGTGTGTCTGTCTGTGTGTCTATCTGTGTGTCTATCTGTGTGTCTATCTGTGTGTCTGTCTGTGTGTCTGTCTGTGTGTCTATCTGTGTGTCTATCTGTGTGTCTGTCTGTGTGTCTGTGTGTCTATCTGTGTGTCTATCTGTGTGTCTATCTGTGTGTCTGTCTGTGTGTCTGTCTGTGTGTCTATCTGTGTGTCTATCTGTGTGTCTATCTGTGTGTCTGTCTGTGTGTCTGTCTGTGTGTCTATCTGTGTGTCTGTCTGTGTGTCTGTCTGTGTGTCTGTCTGTGTGTCTATCTGTGTGTCTGTCTGTGTGTCTGTGTGTCTATCTGTGTGTCTATCTGTGTGTCTGTCTGTGTGTCTGTCTGTGTGTCTATCTGTGTGTCTATCTGTGTGTCTGTCTGTGTGTCTGTCTGTGTGTCTATCTGTGTGTCTGTGTGTCTGTCTGTGTGTCTATCTGTGTGTCTATCTGTATGTCTATCTGTGTGTCTGTGTGTGTGTCTATCTGTGTGTCTATCTGTGTGTCTGTGTGTGTGTCTATCTGTGTGTCTATCTGTGTGTCTGTGTGTGTGTCTATCTGTGTGTCTATCTGTGTGTCTGTGTGTGTGTCTATCTGTGTGTCTATCTGTGTGTCTATCTGTGTGTCCATCTGTGTGTCCGTCTGTGTGTCTGTCGGTGTGTCTATCTGTGTGTCTATCTGTGTGTCTGTCTGTGTGTCTATCTGTGTGTCTATCTGTGTGTCTGTGTGTCTATCTGTGTGTCTATCTGTGTGTCTATCTGTGTGTCTATCTGTGTGTCTGTCTGTGTGTCTATCTGTGTGTCTATCTGTCTGTCTGTGTGTCTGTGTGTCTATCTGTGTGTCTATCTGTGTGTCTATCTGTGTGTCTATTTGTGTGTCTATCTGTGTGTCTATCTGTGTGTCTGTCTGTGTGTCTATCTGTGTGTCTATCTGTGTGTCTATCTGTGTGTCTATCTGTGTGTCTGTGTGTCTGTGTGTCTGTGTGTCTGTGTGTCTGTCTGTGTGTCTATCTGTGTGTCTATCTGTGTGTCTATCTGTGTGTCTGTGTGTGTGTCTGTGTGTCTGTCTGTGTGTCTATCTGTGTGTCTATCTGTGTGTCTATCTGTGTGTCTGTGTGTCTGTGTGTCTGTCTGTGTGTCTATCTGTGTGTCTATCTGTGTGTCTGTGTGTGTGTCTGTGTGTCTGTGTGTCTGTGTGTCTGTGTGTCTGTCTGTGTGTCTATCTGTGTGTCTATCTGTGTGTCTGTGTGTCTATCTGTGTGTCTATCTGTGTGTCTGTCTGTGTGTCTATCTGTGTGTCTATCTGTGTGTCTGTGTGTCTGTCTGTGTGTCTATCTGTGTGTCTATCTGTGTGTCTATCTGTGTGTCTATCTGTGTGTCTATCTGTGTGTCTATCTGTGTGTCTGTGTGTCTGTGTGTCTGTGTGTCTGTGTGTCTATCTGTGTGTCTATCTGTGTGTCTATCTGTGTGTCTGTGTGTGTGTCTGTGTGTCTGTCTGTGTGTCTATCTGTGTGTCTATCTGTGTGTCTATCTGTGTGTCTATCTGTGTGTCTGTGTGTGTGTGTGTGTGTCTGTCTGTGTGTGTCTGTGTGTGTGTCTGTGTGTGTGTCTGTGTGTCTGTCTGTGTGTCTGTGTCCCGGTAGATTATCTTACACCCTGATTCATGGAGTTCATTGATAGGCCCACAGCAGCAGCCAGAGCAGCGTTACTTATTAAAGGGGAGGATCTCTTTCCTTTCTTCACTTTAACTGCAAACACAGAGACGCTCTACAATACAGACTAAATCCAGCTGCCTTGATTTAGTAGCATCTAGTAGCATCTAGTAGCATCCACCAACAACGAATCCTTCAGATCCAGAGAAACAACCTGATAGAAACAGAAGAACTAGATCACACCAGCAACAGAAGCCAACCTAGATAAGTAGATGAAGATAAGGGCACCATTTACCACAGACTACCAGAACCAATCAAGAATCCTCTCTGTACTATTGGACGGACTAATCTGATTCCTGTGAGACACAATTTGAGGAAAAGCTTTGTAAAATATCCTCCCTAATTTGATAACAGTATTATAACTAATAATCAATCAGCGAGGCTCCACCCTGACTGATCATCAGACCTTTTTGATTACACATTCACAGTAATGTAAATCTAAATACAGTAATGCATATTTGTAATAAGGACTAAGATATTCATGTTTTCTATCCTCACCTTAACAGGAAGTGTGTTAGGCTCGGTTAGCCCTCTCCGTCTCACTAGCAGAGTTATTTAAAGCTGCTATAATCAATATTTTAACGATGGATCAAATGATGTACCCACAGAGAATTATCACCCCGCTCTGCAGTGGCAGTGTTTTAGCATCTTTCAGCTCATTGTTTTGGTTTGGCCTGTAGGCAGCTGCTGATAGTTTTATTGCTGCTGACTTTGTGTTGTAGCATCTGAAGCATGACTTCCACCTGATTCTGGAAGACACAGTCCAGCAGAGAACGTTTAGACGGGTCTGAGACATACAGACATTAACCTCTGTGTGTCTGTAGAGAGCTACAGACATTAACCTCTGTGTGTCTGTAGAGAGCTACAGACATTAACCTCTCTGTGTTGTAGAGAGCTACAGACATTAACCTCTCTGTGTCTGTAGAGAGCTACAGACATTAACCTCTCTGTGTTGTAGAGAGCTACAGACATTAACCTCTCTGTGTCTGTAGAGAGCTGCAGACATTAACCTCTCTGTGTTGTAGAGAGCTACAGACATTAACCTCTCTGTGTCTGTAGAGAGCTGCAGACATTAACCTCTCTGTGTTGTAGAGCGCTACAGACATTAACCTCTCTGTGTTGTAGAGAGCTACAGACATTAACCTCTCTGTGTTGTAGAGAGCTACAGACATTAACCTCTCTGTGTTGTAGAGAGCTACAGACATTAACCTCTCTGTGTTGTAGAGAACTACAGACATTAACCTCTCTGTGTTGTAGAGAGCTACAGACATTAACCTCTCTGTGTCTGTAGAGAGCTGCAGACATTAACCTCTCTGTGTTGTAGAGCGCTACAGACATTAACCTCTCTGTGTTGTAGAGAGCTACAGACATTAACCTCTCTGTGTTGTAGAGCGCTACAGACATTAACCTCTCTGTGTTGTAGAGCGCTACAGACATTAACCTCTCTGTGTTGTAGAGAGCTACAGACATTAACCTCTCTGTGTTGTAGAGAGCTACAGACATTAACCTCTCTGTGTCTGTAGAGAACTACAGACATTAACCTCTCTGTGTTGTAGAGCGCTACAGACATTAACCTCTCTGTGTTGTAGAGAGCTACAGACATTAACCTGTGTTGTAGAGAGCTACAGACATTAACCTCTCTGTGTTGTAGAGAACTACAGACATTAACCTCTGTGTTGTAGAGAGCTACAGACATTAACCTCTCTGTGTTGTAGAGAACTACAGACATTAACCTCTCTGTGTCTGTAGAGAACTACAGACATTAACCTCTCTGTGTTGTAGAGCGCTACAGACATTAACCTCTCTGTGTTGTAGAGAGCTACGGACATTAACCTCTGTGTTGTAGAGAGCTACAGACATTAACCTCTCTGTGTTGTAGAGAACTACAGACATTAACCTCTGTGTTGTAGAGAGCTACAGACATTAACCTCTCTGTGTTGTAGAGAACTACAGACATTAACCTCTCTGTGTCTGTAGAGAACTACAGACATTAACCTCTCTGTGTTGTAGAGCGCTACAGACATTAACCTCTCTGTGTTGTAGAGAGCTACGGACATTAACCTCTGTGTTGTAGAGAGCTACAGACATTAACCTCTCTGTGTTGTAGAGAACTACAGACATTAACCTCTGTGTTGTAGAGAGCTACAGACATTAACCTCTCTGTGTTGTAGAGAACTACAGACATTAACCTCTCTGTGTCTGCAGAGAGCTGCAGACATTAACCTCTCTGTGTCTGCAGAGAGCTACAGACATTAACCTCTCTGTGTTGTAGAGAGCTACAGACATTAACCTCTCTGTGTCTGTAGAGAGCTAGACATTAACCTCTCTGTGTTGTAGAGAGCTACAGACATTAACCTCTCTGTGTCTGTAGAGAGCTACAGACATTAACCTCTCTGTGTTGTAGAGAACTACAGACATTAACCTCTCTGTGTTGTAGAGAGCTACAGACATTAACCTCTCTGTGTCTGTAGAGAGCTGCAGACATTAACCTCTCTGTGTTGTAGAGAGCTAAAGACATTAACCTCTCTGTGTTGTAGAGAGCTACAGACATTAACCTCTGTGTCTGTAGAGAGCTACAGACATTAACCTCTCTGTGTCTGTAGAGAGCTACAGACATTAACCTCTCTGTGTTGTAGAGTGCTACAGACATTAACCTCTCTGTGTTGTAGAGAGCTACAGACATTAACCTCTCTGTGTCTGTAGAGAGCTACAGACATTAACCTCTCTGTGTTGTAGAGAGCTACAGACATTAACCTCTCTGTGTCTGTAGAGAGCTACAGACATTAACCTCTGTGTCTGTAGAGAGCTACAGACATTAACCTCTGTGTCTGTAGAGAGCTACAGTAATGCTCCTCTCTCTCTACTGGGTGACTGTTTAAGATGAAGAACAAACACAGGCTGTGATTGGCTGTTTGTGTCATTGATCCGTGGCATGTTATTGGTTTACCTGCAGAGAGCTCACATCCTGGAAAGGTGATCTACGTCAGTGTTAATGTTCAAGCCGGTCGCTGATGGATCGGTGATTGAGAACAGCTCCCTGTTTCTGAATGAACTTCATCTGTTTTGTTCTTCTTCTTTTATCACAAAAACAATGCTTATTAGTTAGTTTATTAGTTTATGTATTTTTACACATTTAACCAAAGCTGAAACCAGGTGGATCAAATCACAAGATGACTGAACTGTGTCAGGATTTACACTCATCTTCTAGGTGATGGATAAAGTTATTGTGTGCCTGCTTGACTGTAATGGATCAACGATTAATGAACCATTGGAGAACCAGTGAACCCAACAGAAGTCCATCTGACGGAGTCGGACAGTTAGGCTCAAAGACAGTTCAGCCTCTGGTTCTTTGGCTCTAAAGTGGGATTACCAGCGCTGAAGAAGATTATTATTCTTGGTAGTTAAACATCTGTAGCAGCCTTTCTTTGTAAAGTTTATTTCCTATTATTGAAGCTTGAATGAATCGTCTCTCCGCCTCAGACCTGAGAGCTCTGCATCCCTCCAGCCGACAGCACCCCTCCGTCAGGATACAGGAAATATTAAACTGTTAAAGGTGCTAACTCCCCTTCTCTTCTCTGGCGGTCCGACCAGTGTAAGATAAGCCGAGGCAATCACTTATCAGCGGTGGTGACAGATAGTGGACGTGTCAGAGGCAGTAAGAGGAGATGAGCTGTCACCCAGCTCACTGTTCCTGTTCCTGTGTGCTCAGAGAGAGACCAGGAGACCACAGACCTGTCAATACCCCCGACCCCCTTCTCCCACGAGAACCCTAACCCTTCTCCCAGCCACGGGAACCCTAACCCTTCTCCCAGCCATGAGAACCCTAACCCTCCCAGCCATGAGAACCCTAACCCTTCTCCCAGCCATGAGAACCCTAACCCTCCCAGCCACGAGAACCCTAACCCTTCTCCCAGCCACGAGAACCCTAACCCTCCCAGCCATGAGAACCCTAACCCTTCTCCCAGCCATGAGAACCCTAACCCTTCTCCCAGCCATGAGAACCCTAACCCTCCCAGCCACGAGAACCCTAACCCTTCTCCCAGCCATGAGAACCCTAACCCTTCTCCCAGCCATGAGAACCCTAACCCTCACAGCCATGAGAACCCTAACCCTCCCAGCCATGAGAACCCTAACCCTTCTCCCAGCCATGAGAACCCTAACCCTCCCAGCCACGAGAACCCTAACCCTTCTCCCAGCCACGAGAACCCTAACCCTCCCAGCCATGAGAACCCTAACCCTTCTCCCAGCCATGAGAACCCTAACCCTTCTCCCAGCCATGAGAACCCTAACCCTCACAGCCATGAGAACCCTAACCCTCCCAGCCATGAGAACCCTAACCCTTCTCCCAGCCATGAGAACCCTAACCCTCCCAGCCACGAGAACCCTAACCCTTCTCCCAGCCACGAGAACCCTAACCCTCCCAGCCATGAGAACCCTAACCCTTCTCCCAGCCATGAGAACCCTAACCCTTCTCCCAGCCATGAGAACCCTAACCCTCCCAGCCACGAGAACCCTAACCCTTCTCCCAGCCATGAGAACCCTAACCCTTCTCCCAGCCATGAGAACCCTAACCCTCCCAGCCATGAGAACCCTAACCCTTCTCCCAGCCATGAGAACCCTAACCCTCCCAGCCACGAGAACCCTAACCCTTCTCCCAGCCACGAGAACCCTAACCCTCCCAGCCATGAGAACCCTAACCCTTCTCCCAGCCATGAGAACCCTAACCCTTCTCCCAGCCATGAGAACCCTAACCCTCCCAGCCACGAGAACCCTAACCCTTCTCCCAGCCACGAGAACCCCAACCCTCCCAGCCATGAGAAAGGCCTGTAAGAAGAGCTTTATGGTGCTCACTACCCTCAACATGTATCACTAAGGTTTTCATCCTCTGTTGAAGCTCTAACTGGAACAGGTAGACGTTGTTCCTGGAGCAGAATAAACTTGAATCAACTCAGTGAGCTCAGAGGAGAGCTCTGATGAGGACGGGGGGGGGGACTCCCTGTCCTCATCAGAGCTCAAAGGAGAGCTCTGATGAGGACAGGGGGGGGGGGGACTCCCTGTCCTCATCAGAGCTCTCCTCTGAGCTCTGATGAGGACAGGGGGGGGGGACTCCCTGTTTACTGAACCTCTCTTCAGTACTTCCTTTACATCTGGCTGATGAATCCACCAGACTCCTCTCAGTGTTTACGGAGGAGCCATGAGAAGAGGAGATATCCTGCTATATTTAGGTGAATGCATCGATCAATAATGCATCCAGCTCCTCCAGGACCAGCTCCCTGATTATCTACCACTCATATACAGGATATATAAATCTGATTATCCACCACTCATATACAGGATATATAAATCTGATTATCCACCACTCATATACAGGATATATAAATCTGATTATCCACCACTCATATACAGGATATATAAATCTGATTATCCACCACTCATATACAGGATATATAAATATATATGATTATCCACCACTCATATACAGGATATATAAATCTGATTATCCACCACTCATATACAGGATATATAAATCTGATTATCCACCACTCATATACAGGATATATAAATCTGATTATCCACCACTCATATACAGGATATATACAGTATATCGCCCTCTGTGGCTCAGCTGCATTCTGCACTTCATCCGAGAGGAAAATACAGACTCTACAGACTCTACAGACTCTACAGACTCTACAGACTCTATAGACTCTAAAGACTCTAAAGACTCTACAGACTCTAAAGACTCTACAGACTCTAAAGACTCTAAAGACTCTACAGACTCTACAGACTCTAAAGACACTACAGACTCTAAAGACTCTACAGACTCTAAAGACACTACAGACTCTACAGACTCTAAAGACTCTACAGACTCTACAGACTCCAAAGACTCTACAGACTCTAAAGACACTACAGACTCTAAAGACTCTACAGACTCTACAGACTCTAAAGACTCTACAGACTCTAAAGACACTACAGACTCTAAAGACTCTACAGACTCTACAGACTCTAAAGACTCTAAAGACTCTACAGACACTACAGACTCTAAAGACACTACAGACTCTAAACACTCTACAGACTCTACAGACTCTAAAGACTCTACAGACTCTACAGACTCTAAAGACTCTAAAGACTACAGACTCTACAGACTCTAAAGACTCTATAGTCTCTAAAGACTCTATAGTCTCTAAAGACTCTACAGACTATAGACTCTACAGACTCTAAAGACTCTATAGTCTCTAAAGACTCTACAGACTCTAAAGACTCTACAGACTCTATAGACTCTACAGACTATAGTCTCTAAAGACTCTACAGACTCTAAAGACTACTGACTACAGACTCTACTGACTCTAAAGACTCTACAGACTCTAAAGACTACAGACTCTAAAGACTCTATAGACTCAAGACTCTACAGACTCTAAAGACTCTATAGTCTCTAAAGACTCTACAGACTCTAAAGACTCTACTGACTACAGACTCTACTGACTCTAAAGACTCTACAGACTCTAAAGACTCTATAGACCCAAGACTCTACAGACTCTACAGACTCTAAAGACTATAGTCTCTAAAGACTCTACAGACTCTAAAGACTCTACTGACTCTACTGACTCTAAAGACTACAAAGTCTTTAGTCTCTAAATACTCTACAGACTCTAAAGACTCCACAGACTCTAAAGACTCTACAGACTAAAGACTCTACTGACTACAGACTCTACAGACTCTAAAGATGTGGTATGGACGGGTTCAGGTGGTTTGAGTGCATTGAGTGAAGTGTTGGTTGTCATGGTGACGACGAGGCTGGAGCAATATTATAATATTTTACTGGGTCATCATATAAGAATTGATTTGCCAGGAAGCTGTTTATGACTAGTCTGGTTATGACTAGTCTGTTTATGACTAGTCCCCCCCCCCCCCCGGTGGTGTAAGGTGGCCCTCTGTCTGAGGTCGTGGTAACCATAGCAGGCCTTGGAAAGTGAAATGTGATGCGGCGGCCCTCTGGGCTGTGTTTCTGAATCACAACTCCATAATGAGCTGGCAGAGCTCGGCCTGCATCAAAGATGCAGCACCCCCCCGGTGTCTGTTTCACCTCACCTGCACAAGAGAGCACTGTCACCTGTACAGGTAGGGGGCGGGGGAGTGGGGGGGAGGGGCGGAGCAGAGAGACTGAGAGCTTTCTACCACCTTGCTGTACTCACACCCTCTACACCCTCTACACCCTCTACACCCTCTACATCCTCTACATCCTCTACACCCTCTACACCCTCTACATCCTCTACACCCTCTACACCCTCTACACCCTCTACACCCTCTACATCCTCTACATCCTCTACACCCTCTACACCCTCTACAGCCTCTACACCCTCTACACCCTCTACACCCTCTACACCCTCTACATCCTCTACAGCCTCTACACCCTCTACACCCTCTACATCCTCTACATCCTCTACATCCTCTACACCCTCTACATCCTCTACACCCTCTACAGCCTCTACACCCTCAGACCAGCTGTAGACGGCCTGCTACACTTCAACACGTGGCTGATCTGCTGATGTCTTTATTTAAAGGATGTGTTTGTAACTTCTTCCAACACTAGGATCAGCATTGATTCATGGAGAGACCTTGGTCTGGTCAGCTAACATTACTGCCAAGCAGCTGAAATATAGAGTGATATTATGCTTTTAGCTGACGTGTGTCTCCTCACTGTGTTGAGCGATGCTCCTTCATGTCTATGTAGAGCGAGCACAAGCGCCAGCAACAGGACGCTGACTTTAGTTGACTTAACGGACACAGGTGAAGCTGTTAACAAGACATTTATGATTCTTACTAACAGGCCCTTTAATGATTGAAATTGCATCAGATTGCGGTCCTAATGTGGGCGTTACATGGTGCATTTCTCTGTTTCATCTTCAGATATCAACATCAGCTGACATAAAGAAACTCCAGTAACTGGTTCACACAGAGATGATGAAGCAGCGCTGCCTGAGTCCTAAATGAACATAGAGATGATGAAGCAGCGCTGCCTGAGCCGTAAATTAACACTTAGTCATCGGTTCGGTGATTAGAGCCGGAGGAGGAGAACCTCGGGAACTGCACGGCTCAACAACTTGGCTTCAGTTTCTCGGGGGTCATTTTGATATAATGTTAACTCTGTCGGGTCAGTTTACTTTTAATTGCTATTAACGAGCCTTTGTGTTGGTGACTATGGTAGAAAAACAAACACAGGCTGCATCCTGGCTGACCGGGCAGCACAGTCCCAGAACACATCCCTGAAACAGTACGCATGGGGGTGGGTTAGTCTGGCTAATCATGACCTGCTGGCTGTTACACAGGGTCCCCATGCAGGAAGGAAACGAGGGTTACTGATGCACATTTAATGCTCTAATGACTCTCAACACTGATACTAGAAGAAGAGATGGAGCTTTGAGTCGGAGCGGCAGACCCATCTGTGTTCATGGTGGTCCATTTTAGGGCAGCGGTAGATCTCACTCTGGTTCCTGGAACAGCTTCAGAGAAACGGGTGATGTCAGTAAACGGAACCTCTACAGGAGCTTTAGTTAAAGATGAGAAGCTGTTTATTTAAAACCCTTTCAACTAATGCTTTAGTATGTATGTTTTTATATATTACATCATGCCGGTGTTATTCTTCCATATCTAACTATAAAGCAAGGATTCCCTAGAACCCTTACCCCTGTAGAACCCTTACTCATGTAGAACCCTTACTCATGTAGAACCCTTACCCCTGTAGAACCCTTACTCATGTAGAACCCTTACTCATGTAGAACCCTTACCCCTGTAGAACCCTTACTCATGTAGAACCCTTACTCATGTAGAACCCTTACCCCTGTAGAACCCTTACTCATGTAGAACCCTTACCCCTGTAGGACCCTTACCCCTGTAGAACCCTTACTCATGTAGAACCCTTACTCATGTAGAACCCTTACCCCTGTAGAACCCTTACCCCTGTAGAACCCTTACCCCTGTAGGACCCTTACCCCTGTAGAACCCTTACCCCTGTAGAACCCTTACACCCCTGTAGAACCCTTACACCCCTGTAGGACCCTTACCCCTGTAGGACCCTTACCCCTGTAGAACCCTTACCCCTGTAAGACCCTTACCCCTGTAGAACCCTTACCCCTGTAGGACCCTTATCCCTGTAGAACCCTTACCCCTGTAGAACCTTACCCCTGTAGAACCCTTACCCCTGTAGGACCCTTATCCCTGTAGAACCCTTACCCCTGTAGAACCCTTACCCCTGTAAGACCCTTACCCCTGTAGAACCCTTACCCCTGTAGGACCCTTACCCCTTTAGAACTCTTACCCCTTTAGAACCCTTACCCCTTTAGAACCCTTACCCCTGTAGGTATGTACAGGTTCTTCAGACAAAACCACGGTAGACTAACAGTGTTCCTTCCTCTGTCCCCCCCCAGGAGAGTCCTCTGACCCAGTGACCCCCCAGGCCAGGTCCCTCCTGACCCAGTGACCCCCCAGGCCGGGTTCCTCCTGACCCAGTGACCCCCCAGTGACCCCCTAGGCCAGGTTCCTCCTAACCCAGTGACCCCCAGGCCAGGTTCCTCCTGACCCAGTGACCCCCCAGGCCAGGTCCCTCCTGACCCAGTGACCCCCCAGGCCGGGTTCCTCCTGACCCAGTGACCCCCCAGTGACCCCCTATGCCAGGTTCCTCCTAACCCAGTGACCCCCAGGCCAGGTTTCTCCTGACCCAGTGACCCCCCAGGCCAGGTCCCTCCTGACCCAGTGACCCCCCAGGCCGGGTTCCTCCTGACCCAGTGACCCCCCAGTGACCCCCTAGGCCAGGTTCCTCCTAACCCAGTGACCCCCAGGCCAGGTTCCTCCTGACCCAGTGACCCCCCAGGCCAGGTTCCTCCTGACCCAGTGACCCCCCAGTGACTCCCCAGGCCGGGTTCCTCCTGACCCAGTGACCCCCCAGGCCGGGTTCCTCCTGACCCAGTGACCCCCCAGTTACCCCCCAGGCCAGGTTCCTCCTGACCCAGTGACCCCCCAGGCCAGGTTCCTCCTGACCCTGTGACCCCCCCCAGTGACCCCCCAGGCCGGGTTCCTCCTAACCCAGTGACCCCCCAGGCCAGGTCCCTCCTGACCCAGTGACCCCCCAGGCCGGGTTCCTCCTGACCCAGTGACCCCCTAGGCCAGGTTCCTCCTGACCCAGTGACCCCCCAGTGACTCCCCAGGCCGGGTTCCTCCTGACCCAGTGACCCCCCAGGCCGGGTTCCTCCTGACCCAGTGACCCCCCAGTTACCCCCCAGGCCAGGTTCCTCCTGACCCAGTGACCCCCCAGTGACCCCCCAGGACGGGTTCCTCCAAACCCAGTGACCCCCCAGGCCGGGTTCCTCCTAACCCAGTGACCCCCCAGGCCAGGTTCCTCCTGACCCAGTGACCCCCCAGTGACTCCCCAGGCCAGGTTCCTCCTGACCCAGTGACCCCCAGGCCAGGTTCCTCCTGACCCAGTGACCCTCCAGTGACTCCCCAGGCCGGGTTCCTCCTGACCCAGTGACCCCCCAGGCCAGGTTCCTCCTGACCCAGTGACTCCCCAGGCCGGGTTCCTCCTGACCCAGTGACCCCCCAGGCCGGGTTCCTCCTGACTCAGGGACATCATGGGCCCCCTCCTCTTCCTCGTCCTCTCCTTCGTCCTCCTGGCCCCCCCCTGCTCCTCCTTCGCTCCTCAGGTGGTCCAGCGAGCGTCCTCCCCCCCCGAGCAGCCTCAGTCCTCCGCTAACAGCTCGGGCTCCGGGAAGAGGACGTGTCCCGGCATCGTGACGTGTAAACCGGGTATCTTACTGCCGGTGTGGCTGCCCAGAGACCCTCCGGTGGGGGAGCAGGCGGGGAGGGCTGTGGTCTACTTCATGTGTCTCATGTACATCTTCGTGGGGGTGTCCGTCATCGCTGATCGCTTCATGGCGTCCATAGAGGTCATCACCTCTCAGGTAGTATTCTGTCTGTTGTTGTTCTTAGACTGTGAGCTGGTGTATCAGAGTTGAGTGGTGACATCATCTCTGACATCATCGTCCATGTAGGAGAAAGAGGTGACCATCACCAAACCCAACGGGGAGAGGACGGTAACCACGGTGAGGGTCTGGAACGAGACCGTGTCCAACCTCACGCTCATGGCCCTGGGCTCCTCGGCGCCGGAGATCCTGCTCTCTGTTATCGAGGTACACGAGGCGTTTTAACATTAAACATGAAACATTTGACCTTTAAAATGACGTGTTAATAACGGGATTACCGAAACCTCCTGCAGGACTTCAACGTATAAACGGACTAATACATGAATACAAGATAAACTCTGAAGGTAGCTGTACGGCATCGCAACCACCGATGTGATCAATAAGGACGCACTGATATTATTACTATTATTTACTAATTACCTTTCTTAACCTCTCTGTCTAAAATAAATATAAATGATTTATAATGAAAGGAAACGGACATTATGGAAGGAGAACTCTATGTAGAAAGAAAGAGCTGACAGCAGCAGCTGCAGTAACGCAGCTGGTGTGAGCACCTGACGCATCAATCACGCAGCCGCCATGCGATGCGTCAATCACGCAGCCGCCACGCGGCGCGTCAATCACGCAGCCGCCACGCGATGCAGATAACAGTCGTATCGGTGCATCCTTAGTGAACAGAACGTCATATTTATACAGGTATTTATTTCAGCCTATAAATGGATCATATAGTTCATTCTCTGTATATATTCATATATATTTAATGTTTGAGCATCCTCTCACACGTCGGCATGTTCTGATAGATTTCTAGTGTTAAACTCAGCTCCAGTCAGCATTAAAAAGCTCGTTGATTCAGATCTATGTGACGTTTGTCTCTTCTGTCCCTTACCTGTCGACAGGTGTGTGGACACGGCTTTCATGCGGGGGAGCTCGGTCCGAGCACCATCGTGGGCAGCGCCGCCTTCAACATGTTTGTGATCATCGGTCTGTGTGTTTGGGTCATCCCCAACGGAGAGTCACGCAAGATCAAACACCTGCGAGTGTTCTTCATCACGTCCTTCTGGAGTATCTTCGCCTACATCTGGCTCTACCTCATCCTGTCTGTCATCTCCCCCGGCGTCGTAGAGGTGTGTTAACGACGGCTGTATAGAAATATATAGATTTATAGAAATAGAAATATGTATTTATTAGTAAACGGAGTGTGTACATCATCCTGGCTGTTTCTGCTGGCTGTATATGAATATGTATTTATTAGTAAACGGAGTGTGTAAATCGTGTAACGCTCATGTTACCTGTGTCTCCAGGTGTGGGAGGCCGTAGTGACGCTGCTTTATTTCCCTGTGTGTGTGCTCTTGGCGTGGATTGCCGACCGTCGCCTCCTCTTTTACAAATACATGCACAAGCGTTACCGCGCCGACAAGAGGCACGGCATCGTGGTGGAGATGGAAGGCGACCTGGCGCCCAAAGGAATCGACATCATCATGGACGGGAAGCTGGCAGACGGCGGTGCGTGTCCTGGAAACTCGTCCAGTGTGACCGTCTCCGTGCAGACCGGCAACGAACTGGACCAGAACAAAGACGAGGTAAGAGATGCTGCTGTAGACTCACATCATGAACTGGACCAGAACAAAGACGAGGTAAGAGATGCTGCTCTAGACTCACATCATGAACTGGACCAGAACAAAGACGAGGTAAGAGATGCTGCTGTAGACTCACATCATGAACTGGACCAGAACAAAGACGAGGTAAGAGATGCTGCTCTAGACTCACATCATGAACTGGACCAGAACAAAGACGAGGTAAGAGATGCTGCTGTAGACTCACATCATGAACTGGACCAGAACAAAGACGAGGTAAGAGATGCTGCTCTAGACTCACATCATGAACTGGACCAGAACAAAGACGAGGTAAGAGATGCTGCTCTAGACTCACATCATGAACTGGACCAGAACAAAGACGAGGTGAGACTGAAGATTGATTCAATTCAATTACAAAATGATTGTTTTTTCACTCAGATTTCGGCTCCTGTTCTCTTAAAGGGGAAGGAAGTCTTGTGTAGTACTTCAGTAAAGGCAGGAAGCTGCCAGCAGGAGAACATCTCGACCCATCAGGCCCACTGCTGGATCATGTTTTTAGTACTTTTAAGCTGCTTTAATGGGAGTTTAAGGGAAGTATCAGGTTTCCTGCTGCTAGCAGCATTCAGTCCCAGCAGGAGTCTGAACAGCAGGAAGTTGATCAGTAGGAGGCTGAGCCAAAGGTTGTCTTTATAAAGAGTCCGGCATTAGTCTGCAAGATGCACTTCATCAAGTTTGGTCCCCAGAAACACCAACACTTCTGTCATTATAAAGGAAGTCTGCACACTCAGCCGTGTTGTAACGGGAGCTGGAGCAGGTTTATCTTTATAAATATGTTTTGTTCCTGTATAACTGTTTTATCTTCATTAACGTGGTTTGTTCCTGTATAACCGGTTTCCTCTCTTGGACAGGTGGTCCGTATCCTGAAGGACCTGAAGGAGAAACACCCTGACAAGGACCTGGACCAGCTGATTGAGATGGCCAACTACTCGGCCCTGGTCCACCAGAAGAAGAGCCGCGCCTTCTACCGCGTCCAGGCCACGCGGCTGATGATCGGCGCCGGCAACATACTGAGGAAACACGCCGCCGAGCACTCTCGCCGCTCAGGAGCCTCAGAAGACGACAAGGCCACGTGCTCGCACATCTGCTTTGAAAGTGCTCAGTACCAGTGCACGGAGAACTGTGGCTCTCTGAGCGTCGGGGTGATCCTGGAGGGGGGCACGGGCCAGAACTCTTTCTGTGTGGACTACTGTACAGAGAACGGCTCGGCCAACGCCGGAGCGGACTACGAGTTCAGTGAAGGAACGCTGGTGTTTAAGCCCGGAGAGAGCCGCAAAGAGATCAGGGTGAGGTGACAGGTAGTTCTGTATGTTTCGAGTAAGGGGAAGAGGGACTCTAAAAGGTAGTTCATTACATCTCAGAGTTTCATTTCAACGGGACTCTGGAGTAGTACTGTAGAAAGTTGTGTTGTAGTGTGTGTTGTGTGTTTTCATTCAAACTCTTAAAGCCTTCCAGTTCCTTCACGCCAAGCGCAAAGCAAACTTTACACACACAGTCAATGCAAAGAGGCGAATAGACGCAAATTCACACCCTGCGACGCGAATGACGTGACATGAACACGTGAAATACACGTCATTCGAGGGAGTTGAAAGATTTCAACTTGAGAGATTTGCGTGACGCTGTGTTGCTAAAGCCTCTCAGCATTGACACAGTATGTGAATACAGCTCGCCACCGGGTGACGTTATGAACGCAGACACGACAGCATTTGGTTTTCTGACGTATCTGGAACTTCCACAACATGTACAAAGCAGCTACAGAGGTTATTTCTTCCATGGTTGATGGAGGACATGTTGGTATCCATGGAGACGAGCTCCTCCTCTCTGGAGCATCTAGAGCGAATGAACACAGATGATAGCGGCGGTCCAACTCGAGTAAAGTGAGGCGAAGACTGGCTTCTCTGTTGGTGTGAATGTGGCGTTTTGCCTCCGTGAGGAGAGTGACCGTACTGTCCATACTTTGTTCTCTCCAGGTAGGCATCTTGGACGATGACATCTTTGAGGAGGACGAGCACTTCTTTGTGCGTCTCCAGAACCTGAGGTTAGAGGAAGGTGGAGGTGAAGGGACAGGAAGTCCACCAAAGGGCAGACTGGTGGAGCCGCTGGTCGCCACCATCACCATCTTGGACGACGACCACGCCGGCATCTTCACCTTCGGCCAGCGCGTGCTGCGCATCAGCGAGAGCACCGGCACGCTGGCGGTGACGGTGGTGAGGAACTCGGGCTCTAGGGGCACCGTCGCCGTGCCGTACCACACGGAGGACGGCAGCGCCAAGGCCGGCGTGGACTACGAGGAGGCCAGAGGAGAGCTGGAGTTCACCAACGAGAAGACCAGGTGAGCTCCGGTCAGCAACCGGTCAGCAACCAGAGGTTCTGCCTGGGAGATAAGACGGCTGGAGCCACTCAGTCTGATGGATGTACTTCCTATAGAGCATTAGTGTGTTGTTGAGGAGGCAGAGCCAGACACTGTGACTCTACTCTTCAACATACTAAACATTAAAACAAGGATTTCACATTATCAAGAACCCTCAAATAAATATTGTTTAAAGAATAGGAAAGAAAAAGACCAAAACCAACAACATGTTAGTCCGTCTCCCTCCTCTTCTGTATCAGGGCTGCACGATTATGACCAAAATGATAATCACATTATTGAGATCACGATTAATGATCACAATCATTCATTGATTTTAGGGACAAAATGTTTGTATTGCTTACTTGCTTACTTGCTTACTTCGTTACTGAGGCCTTTTACCGCTCTTGGGAAATCGACGGTCACCAAGGCTTCTGCAGCCATCTCTATGCTGGACCTTTCTCTCCAGCTGGTTCCAGGTGTAGCCCGTTCTTTTGGTGTCTGCCTCGAGGTCTCGACGCCAGCTGTTCTTTGGCCTTCCTCTTTTCCTTTTTAAAGAAGGGTACTCAGCCTTGTGGCTTCCGGAGTCTTTCGGCTTTCACCACCTGGCGTCATCAATCTTGGTGTAGAAGATCCATCTCCTCCCAGGGTTGATGTGCTTTGATTTCTTGTTGACGTTTCTGTAGCCTTTTTCTTTTTTATGTAGCTGGGTTGCTGGCCCCACGTACAACCCCCAACCTGGAGGGCCAGGGACATTTGTTTCAGGTGTCCCTTCCCCTAGCCAGGTGGCCTACCACGGTTAATGAGCCCTGCCTGCCCGGGTTATGAAATCAGAGTTATCCTTCTCCTCGATGGACTGCCTAACTAGGCTACGAGCTCCATCTACCTGGCTAGTTACCCATAGCTGGGGCAAGGTTGGTGATGCCAGGGCATATCCACACGCCAGTGGGCCTGCACACTGTACCTCTGGGGCCAGGAAGAGGAGGAGGAAGAGGAGGAGGAGGAGGAGAGGAGGAGGAGGAGGAGAAAGAGGAGGAGGAAGAGGAGGAAGTGGAGGAGGAGGAGGAGAGGAGGAGGAAGAGGAGGAGGAGGAGGAGAGGAGGAGGAGGAGGAGGAAGAGGAGGAGGAGGAGAAGGAGGAGGAAGAGGAGGAGGAAGAGGAGGAGAAAGAGGAGGAGGAGGAGGACTCTGTCCTATTAGACAGAGTTACCTGACGACTTGACACCTAGAGATAATGCCGTCCCTGATCAGGTGTGGAACCTGCAGTCACCCCCTGTAAGCTGACGGATCGTCTTCCCATTAAACTTTCAGCTGATATAAGCTGTGTGTGCTCGGGCTCTAATGGACTAATGGTACACTTAGTCAAAGAATCTGTTATGTAACATGCTCCCATCAATAGATGCTGCACAGTAAAACAGATATATATCACCAGTTAGCATGTTCTCCCCGGGTTAGCCTGGGTTCTCTCCGGGTGCTCAGGTTTCCTCCCACAGTCCAGTAGTTAAAGGAGAGCTGTGTGAGGGTGTCATAGTTCATAGAGAGCTGTGTGAGGGTGTCATCGTTAATAGAGAGCTGTGTGAGGGTGTCATAGTTAAAGGAGAGCTGTGTGAGGGTGTCATAGTTAATAGAGAGCTGTGTGAGGGTGTCATAGTTCATAGAGAGCTGTGTGAGGGTGTCATAGTTCATAGAGAGCTGTGTGAGGGTGTCATAGTTAATAGAGAGCTGTGTGAGGGTGTTATAGTTAAAGGAGAGCTGTGTGAGGGTGTCATAGTTCATAGAGAGCTGTGTGAGGGTGTCATAGTTAAAGGAGAGCTGTGTGAGGGTGTCATAGTTCATAGAGAGCTGTGTGAGGGTGTTATAGTTAAAGGAGAGCTGTGTGAGGGTGTCATAGTTCATAGAGAGCTGTGTGAGGGTGTCATAGTTAAAGGAGAACTGTGTGAGGGTGTCATAGTTCATAGAGAGCTGTGTGAGGGTGTCATAGTTCATAGAGAGCTGTGTGAGGGTGTTATAGTTAAAGGAGAGCTGTGTGAGGGTGTCATAGTTCATAGAGAGCTGTGTGAGGGTGTTATAGTTAAAGGAGAGCTGTGTGAGGGTGTCATAGTTCATAGAGAGCTGTGTGAGGGTGTTATAGTTAAAGGAGAGCTGTGTGAGGGTGTCATAGTTCATAGAGAGCTGTGTGAGGGTGTCATAGTTAAAGGAGAACTGTGTGAGGGTGTCATAGTTCATAGAGAGCTGTGTGAGGGTGTCATAGTTCATAGAGAGCTGTGTGAGGGTGTCATAGTTAAAGGAGAACTGTGTGAGGGTGTCATAGTTCATAGAGAGCTGTGTGAGGGTGTCATAGTTCATAGAGAGCTGTGTGAGGGTGTCATAGTTAAAGGAGAGCTGTGTGAGGGTGTCATAGTTCATAGAGAGCTGTGTGAGGGTGTTATAGTTAATAGAGAGCTGTGTGAGGGTGTCATAGTTCATAGAGAGCTGTGTGAGGGTGTCATAGTTAATAGAGAGCTGTGTGAGGGTGTCATAGTTCATAGAGAGCTGTCTGAGGGTGTCATAGTTCATAGAGAGCTGTGTGAGGGTGTTATAGTTAATAGAGAGCTGTGTGAGGGTGTCATAGTTCATAGAGAGCTGTGTGAGGGTGTTATAGTTAAAGGAGAGCTGTGTGAGGGTGTCATAGTTCATAGAGAGCTGTGTGAGGGTGTCATAGTTAATAGAGAGCTGTGTGAGGGTGTCATAGTTCATAGAGAGCTGTGTGAGGGTGTCATAGTTCATAGAGAGCCGTTCCTCAGCTGACCTCCTCAGACGTTGGTTAACCGGCGTATTGAGCTACAACTCATTTACGTTATTATATCTCTGGCTCTCTGAGCAGCCGGAGCACTATGGCATGTTAGAGCCTGAATTATTTAAAGGCCCGTCGTGATCAATTATTCAGCTCACTTCAATTTACGATGTGATTTAGACGGAAGAGCAAATGTTTAAGAAGTTTAAGATGTTTAAGATGTTTAAGATGTTTAAGAAGTTTAAGATCTTTAAGGAGTTTAAGATGTTTAAGGAGTTTAAGATGTTTAAGATGTTTAAGATGTTTAAGATGTTTAAGATGTTTAAGATATTTAAGATGTTTAAGGAGTTTAAGATGTTTAAGATGTTTAAGATGTTTAAGGAGTTTAAGATGTTTAAGATGTTTAAGATGTTTAAGAAGTTTAAGATGTTTAAGATGTTTAAGATGTTTAAGATGTTTAAGATGTTTAAGGAGTTTAAGATGTTTAAGATGTTTAAGATGTTTAAGGAGTTTAAGATGTTTAAGATGTTTAAGATGTTTAAGGAGTTTAAGGAGTTTAAGATGTTTAGGGAGTTTAAGATGTTTAAGATGTTTAAGATGTTTAAGATGTTTAAGATGTGCAGGTATGTAGTGTGTGTATGCACCTCATGGTTCATATAGTACTTCATCCTGTGTTGTAGAAATATAATATGTGTGTGTGTGTGTGTGTGTGTGTGTGTGTGTGTGTGTGTGTGTGTGTGTGTGTGTGTGTGTGTGTGTGCGTGCGTGCGTGTGTGCGTGTGTGTGTGTGTGTGTGCGTGTGTGTGTGTGTGTGCGTGTGTGTGTGTGCGTGTGTGTGTGTGTGTGTGCAGTCAGATCTTACAGGTGCTCATTATAAACGTGGCGGAGTACGAGAAGCAGGAGAACTTCTTCATCGTGCTGGAGGACCCGAAATGGCTGAAGAGAGGCCTCTCTGGTGAGTGAATCCGTATTTAGAGTTAAACCAGCATCAGATGGTTCACTCACACTCACGCTCACGCTCACACTCACGCTCACGCTCACGCTCACACTCACACTCACACTCACACTCACATGCACGCTCAGTAGACAGCAGCAGCAGTAAGATCCAGATCCAGATCCAGATCCAGATCTAGATCTAGCGATAGCGACACAGGCGGCTGAATGCCGGGTCGCCTGCGTCACAGCCAGTAACTGAAGATTACACGCCACCGTTCACCGATCTGGTCTCCGTTACCCTGCAGACCAACAGGCTACAGATGCTGCAGACGCTGCAAACTGCAGATGCTGCAGACTGCTGACGCTGCAAACTGCAGACGCTGCAGACTGCTGACGCTGCAAACTGCAGACGCTGCAGACGCTGCAGACTGCAGACGCTGCAGACTGCTGACGCTGCAAACTGCAGACGCTGCAGACGCTGCAGACTGCAGACGCTGCAGACTGCTGACGCTGCAGACTGCAGACGCTGCAGACTGCTGACGCTGCAGACTGCAGACGCTGCAAACTGCAGACGCTGCAGACTGCAGACGCTGCAGACTGCAGACGCTACAGGTGCTGCAAACTGCAGACGCTGCAGACTGCTGACGCTGCAAACTGCAGACGCTGCAGACGCTGCAGACTGCAGACGCTGCAGACTGCTGACGCTGCAGACTGCAGACGCTGCAGACTGCTGACGCTGCAGACTGCAGACGCTGCAAACTGCAGACGCTGCAGACTGCAGACGCTACAGGTGCTGCAGACGCTGCAGACGCTGCAAACTGCAGACGCTGCAGACTGCAGACGCTGCAGACTGCAGACGCTACAGGTGCTGCAGACTGCAGACGCTGCAGACGCTGCAGACGCTGCAAACTGCAGACGCTGCAGACTGCAGACGCTACAGGTGCTGCAGACTGCAGACGCTGCAGACGCTGCAGACTGCAGACGCTGCAGACTGCAGACGCTGCAGACGCTGCAGACGCTGCAGACTACAGACGCTGCAGACTGCAGACGCTACAGACGCTGCAGACTACAGACGCTACAGACGCTGCAGACTACAGACGCTGCAGACTGCTGACGCTGCAGACGCTACCGACTACAGACGCTACAGACTGCAGACGCTGCAGACTGCAGACGCTACAGATGCTGCAGACTACAGATGCTGCAGGCTACAGACGCTGCAGACTACAGACGCTGAAGCCAGTTCTGTCTTTAGTACCTTTAGTTCTCTGTCAATGTGTCAGAAGGAAGCAGCAGGAACTGGATCTGTGCTCGTTAGTGCTCATTAGTGCACGTCAGAAGAATCAATGACATTAGTGTGTAATGTTCAGTGGTTTATATCATTAGTGCTAACAGGGAGCTGCACAGTGTGCACGCTCTCAAGCCACTCTCCTGTATCCTGAAAACACTGGTGTTATATTTCAATCCTTGTCTCTCTGTCTGACTGTCTGTCTGTCTCTCTGTCTGTTTGTCTGTCTGTCTCTCTGTCTGACTGTCTGTCTGTCTGTCTGTCTGTGTGTCTGTCTGTCTCTCTGTCTGTCTGTCTGTCTGTGTGTCTGTCTGTCTGTCTGTGTGTCTGTCTGTGTGTCTGTGTGTCTGTCTGTCTGTCTGTGTGTCTGTCTGTCTGTGTGTCTGTGTGTCTGTCTGTGTGTCTGTCTGTCTGTGTGTCTGTCTGTTTGTCTGTGTGTCTGTCTGTCTGTCTGTGTGTCTGTCTGTCTGTCTGTCTATCTGTCTGTCTGTCTATCTGTCTGTCTGTCTTCACAGCTCTGCTGCTGAACCAGGGTAAGACAGTGTGGATAGTGTGGATGTGTGTTTGGGTGTTAAAGGTGCAACGTGCAGCATTTATAATGACCAACATATTATATATATATAATTATATATAAACTGGTATCAAAGTAGTTAAACTTGTGTTTGGTGGATTATTTCTCTGTTGTTCCAATGCTAATAGTCATGCTAATGCTAATGGTCATTGTATTTTACATCGTTGGAAAGCCTGTTTATTGACCTTCACAATGATGTCCCACTTGTAAGGATCATGTATTTGTGGGATGAGCAGCACAGCTGATGATGTGTGGAGCCCCGGTGCCGATGGTAAACAGTGTATTCTCCTGTTGGTGTTGACTCTTGTTGTGAGTTGTTTGGTGGATGATTGAACTCTCTATCAGTAACAAGGAACAAACAAGACATATTGATCTATTGAATCCACCGTCAGGAGCCTCAGTAGAGGTGGAAGATCCATACGCAGCCACAACAGCCTGGCACCTCCTCCTCATGCTGGTCACCAACCTGGTCACACGTTGCTGTGGGATGGCGTTCCATTCCTCAAACAGGATTGGTTGCAGGTCAGCCAGCGTGGTTGTGTTGGTCACTCTAACACGTACAGCACGCCCAAGCTGATCCTACAAGTGTTGAATTGGGTTGAGGTGTGGACTCTTGGCAGGCCGTTCCATTCTCTCTCCTCCCATATTGTGGAGGTAGTCTGTGATAACCCTGGCTCTGTGGGGGGGGGCGTTGTTTCTTGGAGGATGAAGTTAGGTCCCAGATTGTGGAGATATGGGATCGCCACTGACTGCAGAATCTCATCCTGATATCTCCCTGCATTGAGATGGCCTTCAATGATGACAAGCCTTGTTTTGCCAGTGAGGGAGATGCCCCCCCCCCCCCACACCATGACACTGCCCCCACCAAAAGCTGTTACTCCATCAGTTCAACAATCAGCATAGTGTTCTCCACATCGTCTCCATACTTTGACCCTGCCATCCAACTTTGGCAGACAGAACCTGGACTCATCACTGAACATGACATTCCCCCACATGTTCAGGTTCCATTGTCTGTGTTGGAGACACCAGCGCCAACGGGCCTGACGGTGAAGGGCAGTCATTGCAGGCTTCCTGGTAGCCTCATGAGAATACACTGTTTACCATTGACAGAGCATTTTGGAACATTGTTCTTGGGCGCTACCCGCATAATCAGCTGTGCTGCTCATCCCACAAATGCATGATCCTTACAAGTGTGACATCATTGCGAAGGTAAATAAACAGGCTTTCCAACGATGTAAAATACAATGACCATTAGCATTGGAACAACAGAGAAATAATCCACCAAACACAAGTTTAACTACTTAGTTTTTACCAGTTTATATATTGTGAAATGATCCTTAATGATCCTTAATGATCCTTAAGTCTGACCTCTGGAGGCGATGCTCTCTCTGAACGCTGCAACACGGCACCTTTAAACATTTATACCTTTTAAAGTGTGCGCAGAGTGAAGCATGTTTTACATCTTTCTGCTTTAGCTGAGGGAGTACGGGCCCTTAGCTGAGGCCCTTAGCTTAGGCCCTTAGCTGAGGGGGTACGGGCCCTTAGCTGAGGGTACGGGCCCTTAGCTGAGGGTACGGGCCCTTAGCTAAGGCCCTTAGCTTAGGCCCTTAGCTGAGGCCCTTAGCTGAGGGAGTACGGGCCCTTAGCTGAGGCCCTTAGCTGAGGCCCTTAGCTGAGGGAGTACGGGCCCTTAGCTGAGGGAGTACGGGCCCTTAGCTGAGGCCCTTAGCTGAGGCCCTTAGCTGAGGCCCTTAGCTGAGCTGTAGGGTGTATGTGTGTTTTGTAAATTACATAATAAATGTGAATCCAGATGTGAATCCAGATGATGTTAAGGGTCCGTCTGCTCTCTAACAGGGAACCCGAGCCCGGAGGAGGAGGAGGCCCGGAGGATCTCTGAGATGGGGAAACCCATCCTGGGGGAGCACAGCAGGCTGGAGGTCGTCATCGAGGAGTCCTGTGAGTTCAAGGTGTGTGATAGAAGACCTCACTAATACATCACTGAAGAACACTAACACAGGTATACGCTGGGTTAAATACTAATACAGGTATACGCTGGGTTAAACACTAATACAGGTATACGCTGGGTTAAACACTAACACAGGTATACGCTGGGTTAAACACTAACAGGTATACGCTGGGTTAAACACTATTACAGGTATACGCTGGGTTAAACACATACAGGTATACGCTGGGTTAAACACTAACAGGTATACGCTGGGTTAAACACTAACACAGGTATACGCTGGGTTAAACACTAATACAGGTATACGCTGGGTTAAACACTAATACAGGTATACGCTGGGTTAAACACATACAGGTATACGCTGGGTTAAACACATACAGGTATACGCTGGGTTAAACACTAACACAGGTATACGCTGGGTTAAACACTAATACAGGTATACGCTGGGTTAAACACTATTACAGGTATACGCTGGGTTAAACACTAACAGGTATACGCTGGGTTAAACACTAACACAGGTATACGCTGGGTTAAACACTAATACAGGTATACGCTGGGTTAAACACTAATACAGGTATACGCTGGGTTAAACACATACAGGTATACGCTGGGTTAAACACATACAGGTATACGCTGGGTTAAACACTAATACAGGTATACGCTGGGTTAAATACTAATACAGGTATACGCTGGGTTAAACACTAATACAGGTATACGCTGGGTTAAACACTAATACAGGTATACGCTGGGTTAAACACTAATACAGGTATACGCTGGGTTAAACACTAACAGGTATACGCTGGGTTAAACACTAACAGGTATACGCTGGGTTAAACACTAACAGGTATACGCTGGGTTAAACACTAACAGGTATACGCTGGGTTAAACACTAACACAGGTATATGCTGGGTTAAACACTAACAGGTATACGCTGGGTTAAACACTAACACAGGTATACGCTGGGTTAAACACTAATACAGGTATACGCTGGGTTAAACACTAACACAGGTATACGCTGGGTTAAACACTAATACAGGTATACGCTGGGTTAAACACTAACACAGGTATACGCTGGGTTAAACACTAATACAGGTATACGCTGGGTTAAACACTATTACAGGTATACGCTGGGTTAAACACTAATACAGGTATACGCTGGGTTAAACACTAATACAGGTATACGCTGGGTTAAACACTAATACAGGTATACGCTGGGTTAAACACTAACACAGGTATACGCTGGGTTAAACACTAATACAGGTATACGCTGGGTTAAACACTAATACAGGTATACGCTGGGTTAAACACTATTACAGGTATACGCTGGGTTAAACACTAATACAGGTATACGCTGGGTTAAACACTAACACAGGTATACGCTGGGTTAAACACTAACACAGGTATATGCTGGGTTAAACACTAATACAGGTATACGCTGGGTTAAACACTAATACAGGTATACGCTGGGTTAAACACTAATACAGGTATACGCTGGGTTAAACACTAACACAGGTATACGCTGGGTTAAACACTAACACAGGTATACGCTGGGTTAAATAATAATACAGGTATATTCTAGGTCAAACACTAATACAGGTATATTTCAGGTTAAGAGTAAGTGTTTGTGAAATAGGCTAACTAATCTGTATATCTCCATCCTTCAGTTGAGTGGTGTTTACTTTAAAGGCTGTAATAGATGTAGATGTAATATCAGCAGCTGAGGGGTCGGGGTCAGCTCAGGGGTCGGGGTCAGCTGAGGGGTCGGGGTCAGCTGAGGGATCGGGGGTCAGCTGAGGGGTCGGGGGTCAGCTGAGGGGTCGGGGGTCAGCTGAGGGGTCGGGGTCGGGGGTCAGCTGAGGGATCGGGGGTCAGCTGAGGGGTCGGGGTCAGCTGAGGGGTCGGGGGTCAGCTGAGGGGTCGGGGTCAGCTGAGGGATCGGGGGTCAGCTGAGGGGTCGGGGTCAGCTGAGGGGTCGGGGGTCAGCTGAGGGGTCGGGGTCGGGGGTCAGCTGAGGGGTCGGGGGTCAGCGGTCAGCAGTCGGGGCTGTTGTTTAATGTGTTTGAGTTGATTAACCAGCTCAGCTCCTCTTCACTCATCAGACTCCCAACGGAGTCCTGGACCAGGTACAGTTCCCTCCGTTAGACTCTCCTCATCTCCTTTAACTCCTTTAACTCTCATTAAACTACAGAAACACGACATGTTCTCCATCCTCAACTCTTCTCTCATCACATGAGACATCACATCCTGATCTGAGATGTGTGTTCATTCATGTGTTGGCTGTGTGGGACGTTTACTTCTGCAGCAGATCAGTGAAGCTGATGTTGATCTGTTGGTATAATATGAATATGAACCATATTCATATTATACCTGTTGGGCTGCAGTTTGCCATGTTCTGATGTGAGCATATAGTTTTATGCTAAATGCAG
Source organism: Sebastes miniatus (assembly GCA_916701275.1). Taxonomy (NCBI): domain Eukaryota; kingdom Metazoa; phylum Chordata; class Actinopteri; order Perciformes; family Sebastidae; genus Sebastes; species Sebastes miniatus. The sequence continues at coordinate 30,730,191 of CAKALS010000016.1, read as the reverse complement.
TACCTGTGAGGGTTTCTGGATCAATATCTGTCATTGATTTGTGTTGTTCATTGATTTACAATAATAAATATATACATACATTTATACATAAAGCAGCAGATTTGTCCACTCCCATGTTGATAAGAGGATTAAATACTGGACTGATCTCCTTTAAGGTTCATTTAGAACTGATGAAAATTAATTATGGCCAATCATGATTGACAGATATTATTATATAATATATAATATATATGTATATATTGATATGAATATGAGCTGTGACTGCCTCATTACTGACGTATATCTGTGCTGTACCAGAACACGGTGGACAAACTGCTGAAGGACACCAACCTGGCCGTGGTCATCGGCACGCACTCGTGGAGAGAGCAGTTCATTGAAGCCGTCACCGTCAGCGCAGGTCACTTTCTGATATTGATTGTGTGATATTAACTTATATTAACTTGTTCTGTTACTAATGTGAATTATATTTTATATGTGAAATGAATGAGAAGGTTTCATGTTAGAATGAATGTTTAGTTTTCAGTTTAGTCAGCTGGTCTGAGACGAGATGCGGTTCATTCACTCTGTAAACGTTGAGCATATCAACAGATAATCAATAAGGCTGATGTTACTAACGATAATCAATAAGGCTGATGTTACTAACGATAATCAATAAGGCTGATGTGAGGAAGGAGTGAGGAAGGTGTGAGGAAGGAGTGAGGAAGGTGTGAGGAAGGAGTGAATAAGGAGTGAGGAAGGTGTGAGGAAGGTGTGAATAAGGAGTGAGGAAGGTGTGAGGAAGGAGTGAGGAAGGTGTGAGGAAGGTGTGAATAAGGAGTGAGGAAGGTGTGAGGAAGGAGTGAGGAAGGAGTGAGGAAGGTGTGAAGAAGGAGTGAATAAGGTGTGAGGAAGGAGTGAGGAAGGTGTGAGGAAGGAGTGAATAAGGAGTGAGGAAGGAGTGAGGAAGGTGTGAGGAAGGTGATCTCTGTTTGACTCATCTTCACCATGTCTCCTGTGGACAGGGGACGGAGACGAGGAGGAGGGACAGGAGCAGCGGATGCCGAACTGCTGCGACTACTTCATGCACATCTTCTGTATTTTCTGGAAGATCCTGTTTGCTTGCGTCCCGCCGACGGAGTACTGGAACGGCTGGGCGTGCTTCATCGTGTCCATCTCCGTCATCGGCTTCTTAACGGCCATCATCGGAGACCTGGCGTCCCATTTCGGCTGCACCGTGGGCCTGAGAGACACCGTCACCGCCGTGGTCTTTGTAGCCCTGGGGACGTCCCTTCCTGGTAAGTGATGCTACTGGTGACAGCGAGTCCCTCACTGGGAGGAACGCCAACGCCGATGGTTACGTCAGCGCATGTCTCTCCAGAAGTCTGATGGTACGCGTCCACAGCGGCGTTTTTTATGGCGAGGGATCGCCTGGCTTCCCAGCGTTGGACGCTTGATGGGCTGCCACTAGACACTCGACACAAGCTGTAGACGCGAACCATCAGGGGCCGTTTACACGCCGCCGCCAGCCGGGCCGCTCTCATCCTTTTATCCACGGTGCTTCGGAGGTTGCCCTACTGCCACGCCTTCCGTTACTAAGCAACCAGAACCTGCGTGCTGCGGTGATTGGTGGTGATGTAGCAGGAAGCCTCAGTGACCAAACTACACAAAGATAATTGTGTTTCCAGACCGTGAATCCCTCACAGCAGCTCTACTGCTGGATCTGTCGGTCGGGTTGACCTTTGACCTTTTGACCTTTCAACTGGATGTTGTGACGTTCTTGAAGGGAAACGGTGAAGCCGCTAAAACCGTGCGTTATAGATCAGAGAGCTCTCCTGCTCTGTTCCCTCCAGATGTTCACCGTAGACTGATGGAAACAGGCACTTGAGAACACTTGAGAACGCTTGAGAACGCTTGAGAACGCTTGGGAACACTTGAGAACGCTTGAGAATGCTTGAGAACACTTGAGAACACTTGAGAACGCTTGGGAACGCTTGGGAACACTTGAGAACGCTTGAGAACGCTTGAGAACGCTTGGGAACACTTGAGAACGCTTGAGAATGCTTGAGAACACTTGAGAACACTTGAGAACGCTTGAGAACACTTGGGAACACTTGAGAACACTTGAGAACACTTGAGAACACTTGAGAACACTTGGGAACACTTGAGAACGCTTGAGAACGCTTGAGAACGCTTGAGAACACTTGAGAACACTTGAGAACACTTGCACGCCGCGATGCGTTGCTCTGGTGTTTGAGCGCGCCTGCCGCGTGTCTCCTTTAACCCCGATGGATCTGAGGGCGTAACAGGCGAGTGCTGCTAGCGGCCCGTCAGCCGGGGTAGAAGCACTGACTGGAGGTTCTGTTGGATTAAACTATGAAACTATTCATTTATGAACTTTATTTCTTTCCAGACACCTTCGCCAGTAAAGTGGCCGCCACGCAGGACCAGTATGCCGACGCGTGTGTGGGAAACGTGACAGGAAGCAACGCGGTGAACGTGTTTCTAGGCATCGGGGTGGCGTGGTCCGTGGCCGCCATCTACTGGCAGGTCAAAGGGAAGGTGTTCCGCGTGGACCCCGGCTCGCTGGCCTTCTCCGTCACTCTCTTCACCATCTTCGCCTTCTTCGCGATGGGACTGTTGATGCTCCGCCGGAGGCCGTCCATAGGCGGCGAGCTGGGCGGCCCGCGGATCACCAGAGTCTTTACCTCACTCCTCCTCTTTGGACTCTGGTTCCTCTACATCCTCTTCTCCAGCCTGGAGGCCTACTGCCATATACAGGGCTTCTAGAGAGAGGAACCGCTGCACGGTAACCACGGTAACCACCACACATCACCGGGACATCTACCTGTACAGCTCCGCTCCAGCAACCCCCACCAAGAGGACCTATCACGCTGCCATGGATCACACTAGGGATGTTCATCATTAACCGTTTAACCGTTAACCCACATTAAGCATTTTAACCGATCAACGCTATCGGTTAAAACGGTTAAAAGAAACGTTAATAATGAATTATAAAGCTGAGCGGCTCAGAGGAGCGGCTCGTCTCTTTAAGGAGGAAAGCTGGTCCACCTTAACAGCCCACCTTAAGAGGCAGAGCCGGAGTTGCAGGAAACAGGAAGTTGACTCCGGTCTCTCCATCTCGCTTGAGCGGAGCGGAGGAGTTGTAGTTTCACCGACTAATAAACTGAACACTGCTACACCTACATTCACAGCTAGAACGCCACCAACAACCGCACACTCACCACCAACACACACACGGTCTGTTGGACACTCACTAAACTTACTCAGACTACGTGTGGCGGCGGCGGCGAGCACGAAGCCTTCGCAACGCTAGAGCTGCTAACGTAGCACAAACACACACACGGTCTGTTGGACGTTAACGCTCCCGGACGCTGAACTGGAGACTCCCGTCAACCAACATCTGGTACACCGCTGCATGAGAGGCACTAATGTTGTCGGTTAACGGTTAATGATCGGTTAACGGTTAATGATCGGTTAATAATGGGTTAACGGTTAATGATCGGTTAACGGTTAATGATCGGTTAATAATGGGTTAACGAGGGTCGGTTATCGGTTACATGTTTTTCTAATGAGCATCCCTAGTTAACATCACCGACTCATCTCATCACTGCAGGACGGCTCCAGTCAGCACAATCTATTGTGATTCATTTTTTAAAAGTTTAAAGAAGCGGAGCTCAGTCTGGAGAGAAGAAGAAGAAGCTGCTGATATATAGATATATAGAGAGATAGATATCTATCTCTCTATATATCTATGCTGATAATATCTCTGATCGCTGATGAATGGTGTTTCTCTGTGGAGTCATGTGACGCGAGGTGTTGTTTAGTCTAATGTAATGATGTAATGCACCTGCTGAATTCAATCTCACTATAAGTATTGATCATAATAACGATTAGAAATGCAATATTGAAATGTATAATTGATAATGAATAATGTAATAAAATGTACATAGTATATCTGCCACTGAGTGTGATTCCCCCCCCCTGATCTCTGATCTGTTTATCAATGCTGTCATTCCATGTGTCTGTAATGTAATGTCTCTGTAATGTAATGTCTCTGTAATGTAATGTCTCTGTAATGTAATGTCTCTGTAATGTAATGTCTCTGAGCTGATATATGAACTAAACATATGTTGTAATTTATTGTAAGCTGTCATAATGAATGAAATGATTAATGAAATGTAACTGCGTGTGTCTCCATTGGATCACCCACAGCTGGTTGGCTGAGTGTTACCTCCTCATTAGTGCAGACGGATTCATATCAATGCTTCTGTGAGGGAATATGATATAATGATGACTTAAACACATTTCATGCTCTTCATGCTAGAAGACGTCATTTAGAGTTGTGCATCCAAACACGTGGAGAGTTCAGGACTCTTAAGAGGAGAGAAATCTCACATGAATCAAAACCATCTAATCAGATCCAAGGTTTATTATTAATAATAATAATAATAATAATAATAATAATAATATTAATAAGGCATTGAAGGCAGTCAGGGTGAGATGATGACTGACTCCAGTGCTGTTAAGATATAAAAGAGTCAGAGATCAATCCCTGATGAGCTCCTCGTCTGCAGACGCTTTTCAGGTTGTTTTGTGTAATAATGCACAGATCAAACTACATTACAGTATACTATATATACTATATATACTATACTATAGTGTAATAATGCACAGGTCAAACTACATTACAGTATACTATATATACTATACTATAGTGTAATAATGCACAGGTCAAACTACATTACAGTATAGTACATATACAGTATATATACAGTATACTAGAGTATACTATATATACTATACAATAGTGTAATAATGCACAGGTCAAACTACATTACAGTATACTATATATACTATATACAGTATACTATAGTGTAATAATGCACAGATCAAACTACATTACAGTATACTATATATACTATATATACTATACTATAGTGTAATAATGCACAGGTCAAACTACATTACAGTATAGTACATATACAGTATATATACAGTATACTAGAGTATACTGTATATATACTATATATACTATACAATAGTGTAATAATGCACAGGTCAAACTACATTACAGTATACTATATATACTATATACAGTATACTATAGTGTAATAATGCACAGATCAAACTACATTACAGTATACTATATATACTATATGCAGTATACTATAGTGTAATAATGCACAGGTCAAACTACATTACAGTATACTATATATACTATATGCAGTATACTATAGTGTAATAATGCACAGGTCAAACTACATTACAGTATACTGTATATACTATATGCAGTATACTATAGTGTAATAATGCACAGGTCAAACTACATTACAGTATACTGTATATACTATATGCAGTATACTATAGTGTAATAATGCACAGATCAAACTACATTACAGTATACTATATATACTATATGCAGTATACTATAGTGTAATAATGCACAGGTCAAACTACATTACAGTATACTGTATATACTATATGCAGTATACTATAGTGTAATAATGCACAGGTCAAACTACATTACAGTATACTGTATATACTATATGCAGTATACTATAGTGTAATAATGCACAGATCAAACTACATTACAGTATACTATATATACTATATGCAGTATACTATAGTGTAATAATGCACAGATCAAACTACATTACAGTATACTATATATACTATATGCAGTATACTATAGTGTAATAATGCACAGATCAAACTACATTACAGTATACTATATATACAGTATATATATAGCATACCAGAGTATACTATATATATACAGTATATATACTACACTACAGTATAGTACATATACAGTATACATAGTATACTACAGTATACTATGTATACTTTATATATACCGTATATATAGTATACTAGTCTATGTAGAGCGAGCACAAGTGCTAGCAACAGCTCTGACTTTAGTAGACTTAACGGCCACAGGTGAAGCTGTTAAGAACACATTCTGATTCTTACTAACAGGCCCTTTAAAGAACCAATCTGCTGGAAAGCTTCAGAGCTTCATGAAGCTTCAGCTGGACATCACCTGCTGAAAGAAAGAGCTGACAGCAGCAGAGACGCAGCCGTGACGCGCTGCTGACGTAGTGACGCGCTGCTGACGCTGTGACGCGCTGCTGACGTAGTGACGCGCTGCTGACGTCGTGACGCGCTGCTGACGCAGTGACGCAGTGACGCAGCGTGTGTGTCCCGTGTCTCATGTCTCAGTGGACAGGAGGACAGGAGGACAACATGGCTGCTGCTGCTGCTGCTGCTCCGGGCCGCTACTACGGAGGAGACGAGAGGAGAGCCACCAAGAGACAGAAGACTGAGGACGGAGGAGGAGGAGGAGGAGGAGGAGGAGGAGGAGGGATGAGCACGGTGAGTCCATCTATACTGATCTATATCTATATCTATATCTATATCTATATCTATATCATCTAATGCTGCACATCTATACATCTATACATCAACTACTATACATCTATACATCTATACATCTACTACAATACATCTATACATCAACTACAATACATCTATACATCTACTACAATACATCTAGAGGAGGAGGAGGAGGAGGAGGAGGGATGAGCACGGTGAGTCCATCTATACTGATCTATATCTATATCTATATCTATATCTATATCTATATCTATATCATCTAATGCTGCACATCTATACATCTATACATCAACTACTATACATCTATACATCTATACATCTACTACTATACATCTATACATCAACTACTATACATCTAGAGGAGGAGGAGGGATGAGCACGGTGAGTCCATCTATACTGATCTATATCTATATCTATATCTATATCTATAGCTATATCATCTAATGCTGCTACAATACATCAACTACTATACATCTATACATCTATACATCAACTACTACACATCTAGAGGAGGAGGAGGGATGAGCACGGTGAGTCCATCTATACTGATCTATATCTATATCTATATCTATATCTATATCTATATCTATATCATCTAATGCTGCACATCTATACATCTATACATCAACTACTACACATCTAGAGGAGGAGGAGGGATGAGCACGGTGAGTCCATCTATACTGATCTATATCTATATCTATATCTATATCTATATCTATATCTATATCTATATCATCTAATGCTGCACATCTATACATCTATACATCAACTACTATACATCTATACATCAACTACAATACATCTATACATCAACTACTATACATCTAGAGGAGGAGGAGGGATGAGCACGGTGAGTCCATCTATACTGATCTATATATCTATATCTATATCTATATCTATATCTATATCATCTAATGCTGCACATCAACACATCTATACATCAACTACTATACATCTATACATCTATACATCTATACATCTACTACAATACATCTATACATCTACTACAATACATCTAGAGGAGGAGGAGGAGGAGGAGGAGGGATGAGCACGGTGAGTCCATCTATACTGATCTATATCTATATCTATATCTATATCTATATCTATATCATCTAATGCTGCACATCAACACATCTATACATCAACTACAATACATCTATACATCAACTACTATACATCTATACATCTATACATCTACTACAATACATCTAGAGGAGGAGGAGGAGGAGGAGGAGGGATGAGCACGGTGAGTCCATCTATACTGATCTATATCTATATCTATATCATCTAATGCTGCACATCAACACATCTATACATCAACTACTATACATCTATACATCTATACATCTACTACAATACATCTATACATCAACTACAATACATCTATACATCAACTACTATACATCTATACATCTAGAGGAGGAGGAGGAGGAGGGATGACCACGGTGAGTCCATCTATACTGATCTATATCTATATCTATATCATCTAATGCTGCTACAACACATCAACTACAATACATCTAGAGGAGGAGGAGGGATGACCACGGTGAATCTATAATATACTGATCTATACTGATCTATATCAGCTAATGCTGCTAGAATACATCAATCTAGAGGAGGAGGAGGGATGAGAATGGTGAGTCTATAAACATCACTATATATATATATATATCTGTATCATCTAATGCTGCTAGAATACATCTATACATCTAGAGGAGGAGGAGGGATGTCCACGGTGAGTCTACAATCTATACTGATCTATATATATATCTATTATCATCTAATGCTGCACATCAACACATCTATACATCAATCTGTAGCTGGTAGGAGGAGGAGGAGGGATGAGCAGGGTGAGTCTATAAACATCACTATATATACTGATCTATACTGATCTATATCATCTAATGCTGCTAGAATACATCTATACATCTAGAGGAGGAGGAGGGATGACCACGGTGAGTCTACAATCTATACTGATCTATATATACTGGAAAAACAAAGTTTGGCAACTTGTGTTTGATGGATTATTTCTCTGTTGTTACAATACTAATGGTCATTGTATTTTACATGGTTGGAAAGCCTGTTTATTTACCTTCGCAATGATGCCCAACTTGTAAGGATCATGCATTTGTGGGATGAGCAGCACAGCTGATTATGTGGGGAGCGCCCAAGAACAATTTGCCAAAATGCTCTGCCGATGGTAAACAGTGTATTCTCCTGTTGGTGTTGACTCTTGTTTTGAGTTGTTTGGTGGATGATTGAACTCTCTATCAGTAACAAGGAACAAACAAGACATATTGATTGATTGAATCCACCGTCAGGAGCCTCAGTAGCGGTGGAAGATCCATACGCAGCCACAACAGCCTGGCACCTCCTCCTCATGCTGGTCACCAACCTGGTCACACGTTGCTGTGGGATGGCGTTCCATTCCTCAACCAGGATTGGTTGCAGGTCAGCCAGCGTGGTTGTGTTGGTCACTCTAACACGTACAGCACGCCCAAGCTGATCCCACAAGTGTTGAATTGGGTTGAGGTGTGGACTCTTGGCAGGCCGTTCCATTCTCTCTCCTCCCACATTGTGGAGGTAGTCTGTGATAACCCTGGCTCTGTGGGGGGGGCGTTGTTTCTTGGAGGATGAAGTTAGGTCCCAGATTGTGGAGATATGGGATCGCCACTGGCTGCAGAATCTCATCCCGATATCTCCCTGCATTGAGATGGCCTTCAATGATGACAAGCCTTGTTTTGCCAGTGAGGGAGATGCCCCCCCCCCACACCATGACACTGCCCCCACCAAAAGCTGTTACTCCATCAGTTCAACAATCAGCAGAGCGTTCTCCACGTCGTCTCCATACTTTGACCTGCCATCCAACTTTGGCAGTCAGAACCTGGATTCATCACTGAACATGACATTCCCCCACATGTTCAGGTTCCATTGTCTGTGTTGGAGACACCAGCGCCAACGGGCCTGACGGTGAAGGGCAGTCATTGCAGGCTTCCTGGTAGCCTTATGAGAATACACTGTTTACCATCGGCAGAGCATTTTGGAACATTGTTCTCAGCGCTCCCCACATAATCAGCTGTGCTGCTCATCCCACAAATGCATGATCCTTACAAGTGTGACATCATTGTGAAGGTAAAGAAACAGGCTTTCCAACCATGTAGAATACAATGACCATTAGCATTGATACAACAGAGAAATAATCCACCAAACACAAGTTTACTAACTTTGTTTTTCCAGTTTATATATCTATTATCATCTAATGCTGCACATCAACACATCAACACATCAACACATCAACACATCAACACATCAACACATCTATACATCTATACATCTATACATCAACACATCTATACATCTATACATCTATACATCAACACATCAACACATCTATACATCTATACATCTATACATCAACACATCAACACATCAACACATCAACACATCAACACATCTATACATCAACACATCTATACATCTATACATCAACACATCAACACATCAACACATCAACACATCTATACATCTATACATCTATACATCAACACATCTATACATCTATACATCTATACATCAACACATCAACACATCTATACATCTATACATCTATACATCTATACATCAACACATCAACACATCTATACATCTATACATCTATACATCAACACATCTATACATCTATACATCTATACATCTATACATCAACACATCAACACATCTATACATCTATACATCAACACATCTATACATCAACACATCTATACATCTATACATCAACACATCTATACATCAACACATCTATACATCAACACATCTATACATCAACACATCTATACATCTATACATCTATCTGTAGCTGGTAGGAGGAGGAGGAGGAGGAGGAGCAGGGTGAGTAGGAACAGAATGACCTCCTGATACTGATATATATATACTGAGTTATATCAGGAGAACATAGAACAACACAGCTGCTGCTGCTACACACCAACACAGCAGTCTAACTAACCCTAACCCCGGTGAGTAGAGGAACACTCTGACCTCCAGATCTGAGATATATATATTTATATCAGGATCAACTGAGCTGCTGCTACTACTGCTAGAACACACCTACACACCAACACACCAACACACCTACACACCTACACAACAACACACCAACACACCTACACACCTACACACCAACACACCAACACACCTACACACCAACACACCTACACACCTACACACCAACACACCTACACACCAACACACCTACACACCTACACACCAACACACCTACACACCTACACACCAACACACCTACACACCTACACACCAACACACCTACACACCTACACACCAACACACCTACACACCTACACACCAACACACCAACACAACAACACACCAACACACCAACACACCAACACACCTACACACCTACACACCTACACACCAACACACCAACACAACAACACACCTACACACCTACACACCTACACACCAACACACCAACACACCAACACAACAACACACCAACACACCAACACAGCAGTCTAACTAACCCTAACCCCGGTGAGTAGAGGAACACTCTGACCTCCAGATCTGAGATATATATATTTATATCAGGATCAACTGAGCTGCTGCTACTACTGCTAGAACACACCTACACACCAACACACCAACACACCTACACACCTACACAACAACACACCAACACACCTACACACCTACACACCAACACACCAACACACCTACACACCAACACACCTACACACCTACACACCAACACACCTACACACCAACACACCTACACACCTACACACCAACACACCTACACACCTACACACCAACACACCTACACACCTACACACCAACACACCTACACACCTACACACCAACACACCTACACACCTACACACCAACACACCAACACAACAACACACCAACACACCAACACACCAACACACCTACACACCTACACACCTACACACCAACACACCAACACAACAACACACCTACACACCTACACACCTACACACCAACACACCAACACAACAACACACCAACACAACAACACACCAACACACCAACACAGCAGTCTAACTAACCCTAACCCCGGTGAGTAGAGGAACACTCTGACCTCCAGATCTGAGATATATATATTTATATCAGGATCAACTGAGCTGCTGCTACTACTGCTAGAACACACCTACACACCAACACACCAACACACCTACACACCTACACAACAACACACCAACACACCTACACACCTACACACCAACACACCAACACACCTACACACCAACACACCTACACACCTACACACCAACACACCTACACACCAACACACCTACACACCAACACACCTACACACCTACACACCAACACACCTACACACCTACACACCAACACACCTACACACCTACACAACAACACACCAACACACCTACACACCTACACACCAACACACCTACACACCAACACACCTACACACCAACACACCTACACACCAACACACCTACACACCTACACACCAACACACCTACACACCTACACACCAACACACCTACACACCTACACACCAACACACCTACACAACAACACAACAACACACCTACACACCAACACACCTACACACCTACACACCAACACACCTACACACCTACACACCAACACACCTACACACCTACACACCAACACACCTACACACCAACACACCTACACACCTACACACCTACACACCAACACACCTACACACCTACACACCAACACACCTACACACCAACACACCTACACACCTACACACCAACACACCTACACACCAACACACCTACACACCTACACAACAACACAACAACACACCTACACACCTACACACCAACACACCTACACACCTACACACCAACACACCTACACACCTACACACCAACACACCTACACACCAACACACCTACACACCTACACAACAACACAACAACACACCAACACACCAACACACCTACACAACAACACACCAACACACCTACACAACAACACAACAACACACCTACACACCTACACAACAACACAACAACACACCTACACACCTACACAACAACACAACAACACACCTACACACCTACACACCTACACAGCAGTCTAGAGCTGGAGGGAGAGCTCAGCTAGCTGCTAGCTTCTCCTCCTCACATCAGCTAACTGCTAGCTGCTAACGTTAGCTGTTAGCTGCTAACATTAGCTGTTAGCTGCTAACGTTAGCTGTTAGCTGTTAGCTGCTAACGTTAGCTGCTAGCTAGCTGCTAGCTTCTCCTCCTCACATCAGCTAACTGCTAGCTGCTAACGTTAGCTGTTAGCTGCTAACGTTAGCTGTTAGCTGCTAACGTTAGCTGCTAGCTGCTAACGTTAGCTGTTAGCTGTTAGCTGCTAACGTTAGCTGTTAGCTGTTAGCTGCTAACGTTAGCTGCTAGCTAGCTGCTAGCTTCTCCTCCTCACATCAGCTAACTGCTAGCTTAGCTTTAGCTTAGCGTTATGTAGCTAGCAGCTAACGTTAGCAGTTAGCTGCTAACGTTAGCTGCTAGGTTGTTGTTGTTGTTTAACAGAGTGGTGTTTAGGTGTCGTTGAGTATCTTTATAATATTCTTTATAATATTAATTAAACACACTCCAGGACCGTTTTAATGTTGTTCTGCCTCAACCTGGCTACATAGAAACCTTTATTATGTTTATTGAACAATTCAAATTTAACAACAACAATCACACATTATTATATTACATTATTATATTATATTATTATATTACATTATTATATTACATTATTATATTATATTATTATATTATATTATTATATTATATTATTATATTACATTATTATATTATATTATTATATTACATTATTATATTACATTATTATATTACATTATTATATTATATTATTATATTACATTATTATATTATATTATTATATTACATTATTATATTACATTATTATATTACATTATATTATATTATTATATTACATTATTATATTACATTATTATATTACATTATATTATATTATTATATTACATTATTATATTACATTATTATATTACATTATTATATTACATTATTATATTATATTATTATATTACATTATTATATTATATTATTATATTACATTATTATATTACATTATTATATTATATTATTATATTATATTATATTACATTATTATATTATATTATTATATTATATTATATTACATTATTATGTTACATTATTATATTACATTATTATATTACATTATTATATTACATTATTATATTACATTATATTATATTATTATATTACATTATTATATTACATTATTATATTTTATTATATTACATTATTATATTACATTATTATATTACATTATATTATATTACATTATTATATTACATTATTATATTACATTATTATATTATATTATTATATTACATTATTATATTACATTATTATATTACATTATTATATTACATTATATTATATTATTATATTACATTATTATATTACATTATTATATTATATTATTATATTACATTATTATATTACATTATTATATTACATTATTATATTATATTATTATATTACATTATTATATTACATTATTATATTACATTATTATATTATATTATTATATTACATTATTATATTACATTATTATATTATATTATTATATTACATTATTATATTACATTATTATATTATATTATTATATTATATTATATTACATTATTATATTATATTATTATATTATATTATATTACATTATTATGTTACATTATTATATTACATTATTATATTACATTATTATATTATTATTATATTACATTATTATATTACATTATTATATTACATTATATTATTATTATATTACATTATTATATTACATTATTATATTTTATTATATTACATTATTATATTACATTATTATATTACATTATATTATATTATTATATTACATTATTATATTACATTATTATATTATATTATTATATTACATTATTATATTACATTATTATATTACATTATTATATTATATTATTATATTACATTATTATATTACATTATTATATTACATTATTATATTATATTATTATATTACATTATATTACATTATTATATTATATTATTATATTACATTATTATATTACATTATTATATTATATTATTATATTATATTATATTACATTATTATGTTACATTATTATATTACATTATTATATTACATTATTATATTATATTATTATATTACATTATTATATTACATTATTATATTACATTATTATATTACATTATATTATATTATTATATTACATTATTATATTACATTATTATATTTTATTATATTACATTATTATATTACATTATTATATTACATTATTATATTACATTATATTATATTATTATATTACATTATTATATTACATTATTATATTATATTATTATATTACATTATTATTATATTACATTATTATATTACATTATTATATTACATTATTATATTATATTATTATATTACATTATTATATTACATTATTATATTACATTATTATATTATATTATTATATTACATTATTATATTATATTATTATATTACATTATTATATTATATTATTATATTACATTATTATATTACATTATTATATTACATTATATTATATTATTATATTACATTATTATATTACATTATTATATTACATTATATTATATTATTATATTACATTATTATATTACATTATTATATTACATTATTATATTATATTATTATATTACATTATTATATTACATTATTATATTATATTATTATATTACATTATTATATTACATTATTATATTATATTATTATATTATATTATATTACATTATTATATTATATTATTATATTATATTATATTACATTATTATGTTACATTATTATATTACATTATTATATTACATTATTATATTACATTATTATATTACATTATATTATATTATTATATTACATTATTATATTACATTATTATATTTTATTATATTACATTATTATATTACATTATTATATTACATTATATTATATTACATTATTATATTACATTATTATATTACATTATTATATTACATTATTATATTACATTATTATATTACATTATTATATTACATTATATTATATTATTATATTACATTATTATATTACATTATTATATTATATTATTATATTACATTATTATATTACATTATTATATTACATCATTATATTATATTATTATATTACATTATTATATTACATTATTATATTACATTATTATATTACATTATTATATTACATTATTATATTACATTATTATATTATATTATTATATTATATTATATTACATTATTATATTATATTATTATATTATATTATATTACATTATTATGTTACATTATTATATTACATTATTATATTATATTATTATATTACATTATTATATTACATTATTATATTACATTATATTATATTATTATATTACATTATTATATTACATTATTATATTTTATTATATTACATTATTATATTACATTATTATATTACATTATATTATTATATTACATTATTATATTACATTATTATATTATATTATTATATTACATTATTATATTATATTATTATATTACATTATTATATTACATTATTATATTACATTATTATATTATATTATTATATTACATTATTATATTACATTATTATATTATATTATTATATTACATTATTATATTACATTATTATATTATATTATTATATTATATTATATTACATTATTATATTATATTATTATATTATATTATATTACATTATTATGTTACATTATTATATTACATTATTATATTACATTATTATATTATATTATTATATTACATTATTATATTACATTATTATATTACATTATATTATATTATTATATTACATTATTATATTACATTATTATATTTTATTATATTACATTATTATATTACATTATTATATTACATTATTATATTACATTATATTATATTATTATATTACATTATTATATTACATTATTATATTATATTATATTACATTATTATTATATTACATTATTATATTACATTATTATATTACATTATTATATTATATTATTATATTACATTATTATATTACATTATTATATTATTATATTACATTATTATATTATTATATTACATTATTATATTACATTATTATATTACATTATTATATTATATATTATATTACATTATTATATTACATTATTATATTATATTATTATATTACAGTAACAGACAAGGTTTACACAGAACAACAACAGATACAACATGAAACACTATACATGAATATAATCATAATAAATTAAATTAAGGGCTATAGGGCTTTACCTGTAATTCATATTAATAATAATAATAATAATAATAATAGATTAAATTAAGAGCTATAGGGCTGTATACCTGTAATTCATAATAATAATAATAATAGATTAAATTAAGGGCTATAGTGCTGTATACCTGTAATTCATAATAATATTAATAATAATAATAATAATAAATTAAATTAAGAGATATAGAGCTGTATACCTGTAATTCATAATAATAATAATAATAGATTAAATTAAGGGCTATAGGGCTTTACCTGTAATTCATGTTAATAATAATAATAATAATAATAATAGATTAAATTAAGAGCTATAGGGCTGTATACCTGTAATTCATATTAATATTAATAATAATAATAATAAATTAAATTAAGGGCTATAGAGCTGTATACCTGTAATTCATATTCTTCTATTATGATAAGAAGTTTCAATGCATTTTTGTTTTTCATGACTTTAAGGGCTTTTATGTCAGAAAGAAACTCAGAATGAAAAACATTAAACCAGGTTTCATTTTCATATACTTGGATTTGTGCAAATAAAGTTTTTCAAGTATGAGATTGTTATTCAGCAGAAAGTCCTCTTTGTTATTGTCCATGACGAGACCATAGAACCATGAACAATGTCCTTTTGAGAGAAGTTAATGTCCTTTTGAGACAATTCTCCACATGAGAAACTTTTAGAAGAGGTCAGTCATGTATATGAAGCTATAAAGCCATAAAGCTCCAGAATACAATGACAACATAAATGATCAGTAGTTAACGTTAGCTGCTCGGGTTTCCAAAACCTCTGGCTGGTCTGAAGCTAAATGTGAACAAGAGTGAGTTAATGCCAATTCATCAAAGTCCTTTAATTAACAATATTCCTGCAAACTGTACTGTTAAATACTTGGGCATTCATATTTCTAAAGATTGAGCTGAAAAGGAGAATAAGAATGTGTGTAAAGTAATAGATGATGAACAAAACAGACTTAACTTGTGGTTATTAAGAGACATTAGTTTACTGGGTAAAGATGGAAAGCATCTCCAGATGAATCTTTCCAGCTTACTCAATGGCTGATCCAAACAGAGCTATTAAAAACATCAACACATGAATGTTGATTATATTTGGAAAAGGAACATTGACTATGTGAAGAGAGCAGAGATGACCAGAGAGTTTCAGGACGGAGGTCTACAAGCCATCCACTTTGAGTTTTTAAATGGACCATTGAACTTGAATTGGTTTAAATCTTTTCTGAGTAACAACATCTGTTGGTATCATATCCCCAGAGAAATACTCAAGGCATCTGGAGGTATAGCAGTTTTACTTAAATGTGATTTCACTATTCAAAGACTCCCAATGAAACTAATATAACCTGTTATATTGGAAGCTCTTATACAATCACAACAATACACCAAAAGGAATAATAGATATGTTGTGGTTAGAAACAAATCTTTGTTTAACAAGGACTGGATGGAGAAAGGAATTTGGTCGGTAGCTCACTTAGTTGATAGTAGTGGCTATATCATGTCAGATGAGAATTTCTGTCTTACATATAATTTAATTGGCAATCGTGACATATTTAAATCCATAACTAAAACCATCCCCAACTCTATTATCTGCTTGATTAGAGGAATGTTAATAAATCCTCCTCCTATCACACCTCGTCTCCCTCAACCTCTAGTGGGTGGGACTTCAGTGACTTTAATGACTTTAATGAAATCAAAATCCCTAACAAAACAATTCTGGAGCTTTATGGCTATAGATATACATGACTGACTTCTTCTAAAAGTTTCTCATGTGGAGAACTTCTCTCAAGAGGACATTAGGTGAATTGTTCTTGTTTAGGCCATCGTTATACGCTCATTATTAACAGTTATTTGATAAGACTGCTGTTTAACTGCTGCTCTGTACCGGCCTGCTGCTCCAGAACCCCCAACCAGTATTATTATATATTACTATATTACTATTATTATGATATATTATTATATTATTATTATTATGATATATTATTATATTATTATTATATGAGCCTACTGTACATCCCCACCTGTATTATTATATATTATTATATATTATTATATTATTATTATTATATTATTATTATTATTATATATTACTATATTATTATTATTATTATTATATTATTATTATATGAGCCTACTGTACATCCCCACCTGTATTATATATTATTATATTATTATATTATTATTATTATATATTACTATATTATTATTATATATTATTATATTATTATTATTATTATTATTATTATATGAGCCTACTGTACATCCCCACCTGTATTATTATATATTATTATATTATTATTATTATATATTACTATATCATTATTATTATTATATATTATTATATTATTATTATATGAGCCTACTGTACATCCCCACCTGTATTATATATTATTATATTATTATTATATTATTATTATTATTATATATTACTATATCATTATTATTATTATATATTATTATATTATTATTATATGAGCCTACTGTACATCCCCACCTGTATTATTATATATTATTATATATTATTATTATATGAGCCTACAACAAGCATCCTGGTGTGTTTGGTTTCCAGGAGAACTACGATGACCCTCATAAACCGCTCCCCTCCTCGGTGGTTCACATCAGGGGCTTGGTGGACGGCATCATGGAGGCGGACCTGGTGGAGGCCCTGCAGGAGTTTGGAGCCATCAGGTAATAACAGAGCACCTGTATGTGTAATAACGGAGCACCTGTATGTGTAATAACGGAGCACCTGTATGTGTAATAACGGAGCACCTGTATGTGTAATAACGGAGCACCTGTATGTGTAATAACGGAGCACCTGTATGTGTAATAACGGAGAGCACCTGTATGTGTAATAACGGAGCACCTGTATGTGTAATAACGGAGCACCTTTTATTAATGAGTCATGGTTTAGTAATCCAGCCAACGATGGTTCCTATAACTTTCCTCTTGAAATATTCATTTACAGTTACGTGGTTATGATGCCCAAGAAGCGCCAGGCCCTGGTGGAGTACGAGGACATGAACGGCTCCTGTAACGCCGTCACGTACGCAGCAGAGAACCAGGTTTACATCGCAGGCCACCCCGCCTTCATCAATTACTCAACTAGCCAAAAGATCTCCCGGCCAGGAGACTCCGATGACACCCGGAGCGTCAACAATGTGCTGCTGCTCACGGTCATCAACCCCATCTATCCCATCACCACGGTAACGGGATACATTACTGCATGGTATCATTCATTAGATCAGCGTTCATTAAACCCTCGATGTCAGATATGAGCCTGGCTTCAGGAGAAATAAAGTGCGTGCGTGCGTGCGTGCGTGCGTGCGTGCGTGCGTGCGTGCGTGCGTGCGTGTGTGCTGACTATACCAGGAGCACTGTATGATCTTCTCTGTGTGCCTCTGCAGGACGTCCTCTACACCATCTGTAACAACTGTGGTCCTGTCCAGAGGATCGTCATCTTCAGAAAGAACGGTGTTCAGGCCATGGTGGAATATCCTTTTCAATAACTGTCTGTTTTATTGGCCACGCGTGTTCTGTTACATGTGGACACGTTATAACGGTCCTGTAGAACCCTCAGACATCATTTCACCTTAACTCACTGCTGCCACATTTGACTCAGTCCAGAGCGCTCAGAGAGCCAAAGCCTCTCTGAACGGGGCCGACATCTACTCTGGCTGCTGCACACTAAAGATCGAGTATGCCAAGGTAAGAGTACAGTGTGGCAGTGGCCCTGTTCACACCTGGTATTAACATGTGTCCTCAGTGATTCTGTTCACACCTGGTATTAACATGTGTCCTCAGTGATCCTGTTCACACCTGGTATTAACATGTGTCCTCAGTGGTCCTGTTCACACCTGGTATTAACATGTGTCCTCAGTGGTCCTGTTCACACCTGGTATTAACATGTGTCCTCAGTGATCCTGTTCACACCTGGTATTAACATGTGTCCTCAGTGATCCTGTTCACACCTGGTATTAACGTGTCCTCAGTGATCCTGTTCACACCTGGTATTAACATGTGTCCTCAGTGGTCCTGTTCACACCTGGTATTAACATGTGTCCTCAGTGATCCTGTTCACACCTGGTATTAACGTGTCCTCAGTGATCCTGTTCACACCTGGTATTAACATGTGTCCTCAGTGATCCTGTTCACACCTGGTATTAACATGTGTCCTCTGTGGTCCTGTTCACACCTGGTATTAACATGTGTCCTCAGTGGTCCTGTTCACACCTGGTATTAACATGTGTCCTCTGTGGTCCTGTTCACACCTGGTATTAACATGTGTCCTCAGTGGTCCTGTTCACACCTGGTATTAACATGTGTCCTCAGTGATCCCATCACTTTAACTACGTCTGTTCACAGCTGGCGTTAGAATGCGTCTCCAGTGACTGCTTGTGATCTGATCTCACTTCCCGCTCTGTATGCTAATAAACACGTAGTAAACACACGGCTGATCCAGCAGCTGTTACGTTATATTACATGTGAGTCAGTAGTGATATCATGTTCATGAAGAGAGCGGCGGGTGTTCAGCTCTGTGTAAAGCACCGGGAACAAAAACACCAACACATCTCAGACAGTATGATAATAATTCACTTCCTGTTCCTAGTCTGAGCGTCTGTAGACATGTAGCCTATAATATAATATATCACCGATACCAGTATCGGGTCCGATACTGTGCTCATGTACTCGTACTCACAAAAGGGCTCCGATACCACTTTACTATGGTGCGCCCGACCCCGCTGGGCCGGGATCCCACCTCAGCCGGCGCACACCGGCCCTCACTTTCATTGCTCCGCGGGGTTTTGCTCCCTCTGACTCACACGTGCGTTAGACTCCTTGGTCCATGTTTCAAGACGGGTCGGGTGGGTTGCCGACATCGCCACAGACCCCTGGCGCCTTTTACGTGGGCCTCACTGAGGATGCATGTTAGTACCAGGTGTGTTAGTACCAGGTGTGTTAGTACCAGGTGTGTTAGTACCAGGTGTGAACAGGACCTGAGGAAGCATGTTAGTACCAGGTGTGAACAGGTTGAATGAACATCAGGTGTGAACAGACTCTAGATGTGATGATGTAATGTAATCCTGTTCACAGCCAGCGCGCCTTAACGTCTTCAAGAACGACCAGGACACGTGGGACTATACCAACCCCAACCTCAGTGGCCAAGGTAACACGCAGCCCCCCAGCCCTTCCTCCCCCCTTTACTTCCTCCTCTCTTCCTCTCATTCCACTGTATGGGATGGTCAGGGTGCTCTGCCTCCGGGGGTATTGTCTGTGATCACACAGGAATGGTTCCTTCCACCATCGGTGTTCAGAGGCAGTATTCCTGTGATGCCTTCACAGTCTTCATGCATTTCCTCGCCACACAGCCGGCTGTAGTGAGGGCATGAGGAGCAACCTCGAGGGCAGCAACCTCAGTTACAGGCTCGTGCATGATCGCAGCCCTACGCACCCATCACAGTATCCAGTATGTAGGCACAGCATTCCTCACATACTGCAGGTTCACATTCCCTGTAGAGCATGTCACAGCTACACAACCTCACAGCTCTGCCCAGTCTACACCACAGAGAGCATCACACCTGTCATAGTGTCCAGTCTACACCACAGAGACCAGCACACCTGTCACAGTGTCCAGTCTACACCACAGAGAGCATCACACCTGTCATAGTGTCCAGTCTACACCACAGAGAGCATCACACCTGTCAGCATTCCTTCACACATACTGGAGATTTTATATAGATCTAGTTTATATATAGTTTATAACAGCTGAGTTGACTGGTGAGACCACTCGGCACACCTCTGGTTAAAGGTCCCATGAAACCACTCCTGAGATCTGAACTCTAGTATTTCTGCATGAGGGTGACTTGATGTCGGGGGGGTCTGGGTTTGAGGGCAGCTGGAGCATAAAGAGAACCAACACCATGTTGTTGAGTATTAAACACCCGACCGGGTTAGTCTGTCTGCTGTTAGCGTTCTGATCAGCAGCTGCTGCTGTTGGACGGCTCATCTCAGTCTGGGATCACATTCTAATGGATGGATGCTTTTACATCCCAAATACAGGGCGGGGGGGGGGTACTATAATGATGGGTTAACAACAGATCTGAGACACAAGAATATTCTACATTTCATGGGACCCTTTAATGTAAACCGTTCATTAGAAACACACCTGATAGTGTTATCGACATTGTTAAACCTTTAAGACTCGCTGATGAGCAACATGACATTTGTTTTTAGAGGTAGAGATTACATCATGTGTTATTGGAGATGTGTTTTGTTGAGGTAATGCTAAAACAATATGTTCATAAGACGTTAAGAATGCAGCTCATTGCATGCCTGAAACCTGAAACCTCATGAAAGAACCTTTAATCAGCCACATGGTGAGGACAGAGATTCTCCTCTGCTCCTCCAACGACTACCGGTTAAAGTACCAGACACTGCTAAAGGTAGACTGTTACTGTAGGGGATCACATTCAGGGTGTGGGATGGAGAAGACATTACATTACACTCTGTGTGGGATTATAAACCTGATTACAGATAAATACTTTAAGTGTCTCTGTACTGAGGACATTTTTACTTTTATTTTTTTTATTTTTTTGCCAAACACTGTAAAATGCTGTAGTTGTTTTTGTTGTACACGAGCAGGACCACAACATGTACATTTCATACAGGTGTTTCTTGATATTGTCTAGTCTGTGCTGCCGTAGGAACCAGAGGTACTCCTTGTGTCCTCACTGTGCAAACTCACACAGGCTTACCTCGACCTCTATCAGACACCACGGCTTCCACAGCTACCGTAGAACCATGTACATCTCTCTGTGGCATACAGCGGACACAGTGGGGCAACAGATACCGGAACACAACCTCAACTCAGTACGTCCATCATCACCCCTATCTCCACCTCCTGACATGGGACTCCATTTAACTTTTGGCGGTGGACAGTAGCCACCGTCTCAGTGTGAGGGACAGAAACACTCCCCGAGGCCACGCGAACAGACACCTCGCATATAGCATCTACCAGCAGCTCTTTACCACTACAGCACATCTCATCTGCAGAGCCCCGAGGAGACACAACACATCGTCGTTCAGGCCACGCCTCCTAGCCCCTGGGACGTTGCCTGCCATAACACTACCACAACCACAACCACAACCACAGGGAGCATCAGAGGAGTTTTCAGACACACTCAGCCCGACCAGGGAACAGATGATACCACACACCGGGGCAGTAAATGATGCTCATACCGCTCCGTCTCTACGCTCCTGAGCCCGACACAACACGACAACACAAGCAGCTGAATATCCACGGCAACACACAGCTGAACCGCCATGACAGCACACGGTCACGCAGACATCCCAGATGACTTATTGTCAAGCACTAGATGCCTTTTCACTTTGCAAGTGGCCGACAGCTATTAAACCAAATAAGCACCACGTGATCGTCCATTTTTACATGAGAAGAGAGATCCACGGGGGGGCCTATGAAGACACAAGCATCAAACACCTATCAAGCATACAAGCACAGATTCAGACCCTTTCCTACAGCTCTCTGGTGTTCTGTTCTCTCCCTGTACTTCCTCCCCATCTCCCTCCTCCTCCTCCTCCTCCTCCTCTCTGTGCTCTTCTTGTGTTGTTTCTGCGTTGTTTCATTTTCCCTTTTTGTGCACTGGCCCATAGTGATGCCTTTAACGCCTCCCGTGTGATGCAGGTTTGGCTCAGTGTGTCTGCGGACAGACAGACAGACAGACAGACAGACGCTTCTCTAACGGTGCACATGTCCTGCTCTGTGGTCAGAGCACGCTAAGCTGGAAATGAGCCTCTAATAGCAACGTTCAAAACAAACCGGCAGCAAGTGAAACCCAAGCGTGGATGTGACGATGTACTGTTCTCTCTGGTGGTGGGGATGCAAGGAAGCAAGGAAGGAAGGAAGGAAGGAAGGAAGGAGTGAAGAGGGAGAATGAGTTGAGGCTGGAGTGAAGAGGTTGGCGGGTATCATCCCTGCTGAAGACTGCCCCCTACCTGCCCACTGTGTCCCGTGCTCCGTGTGTGGTGCTGTAAGTACTCGACAGAATGAATTCATCTGATCTTCATGGTTAAACCTTTGAAAGTGATGTGAAACTAAAACATGTTAATATTACAATATGATGTAGACATGTTACACTCATTTAATGGACACGCTGGCTCCTAATGCTCTCGCTAACTTTCTATGATTTCTATTATTGTTTTTTTATTATTCTTATTATATCCATGTATGGCTCGTTATACTACCTCTCCCTATATTATACTACCTCTACCTATATTATACTACCTCTACCTATATTATATTACCTCTACCTATATTATACTACCTCTACCTATATTATACTACCTCTACCTATATTATACTACCTCTACCTATATTATACTACCTCTACCTATATTATATTACCTATACCTATATTATATTACCTATACCTATATTATATTACCTCTACCTATATTATATTACCTATACCTATATTATATTACCTATACCTATATATTACCTCTACCTATATTATATTACCTATACCTATATTATATTACCTATACCTATATTATATTACCTCTACCTATATTATATTACCTATACCTATATTATATTACCTCTACCTATATTATATTATCTCTACCTATATTATATTATCTCTACCTATATTATATTACCTATACCTATATTATACTGCCTCTACCTATATTATACTACCTATATTATATTACCTCTACCTATATTATACTACCTCTACCTACTAGGATGTCAGGCTAGCGAGCTCTTTAGTATCCAGGTAGAGCTCAGTGTTGGATTAGGGTGTTACTGTCTGTAGCACAAGCAGCTAAATGGTCTCTTATAGAGGGAGAGGTTTATTTTACAGACGTGGATTAGGGTTTTAGTGCTGGATGTTTTTATTATTTATTTATGTGGGGACACATTATGAAGACATAACCACATAACAAACAGATAGTTATTTACAGATTGTATGAGTGTAATGCAGAGTTCTATTCAGAAGTGATCTCCCGTTGTATTGCTTATTGGGGTGTGGCTCTAGAGGCACATTCAATCAGCAATAAGCCATCCAGAGCAGGTTATTAGCAGCCTCTGATTGAGTTCAGTTAACTCCACATCCAGAGCAGGTTATAAGCAGCCTCTGATTGAGTTCAGTTAACTCCACATCCAGAGCAGATTATTAGCAGCCTCTGATTGAGTTCAGTTAACTCCACATCCAGAGCAGGTTATAAGCAGCCTCTAATTGAGTTCAGTTAACTCCACATCCAGAGCAGGTTATAAGCAGCCTCTGATTGAGTTCAGTTAACTCCACATCCAGAGCAGGTTATTAGCAGCCTCTGATTGAGTTCAGTTAACTCCACATCCAGAGCGTTGAAGACAGTGTTGGTATCCCCGTGTGCACCTGCAGTGTCATATCATAATATTATATATATATAGTGTATCTACTTTATGTAACAGATGTGAAATAGATTTAATGTCATAAGCTGAGTGTAACCGGAATAGTGATCCGGTTTCACCCAACAGATGTGAAACATGTTTGGTTGATGTTTGCCGACCGGCCGCTGCAGACTAAAGGCCTTCACACCGGGGGGGAAATGTGAAATACGTGAAAACTCTTCCTACCGGCAGCGATGCGATGCGGAGTAACACCAGTTGCAACACTTTTCAATCCGATGTTTGAATCGGTTAAAACCCGGGATGCTATGGACCCAGAGCGGCGTCTCTGAGTGAGTCTGCCTCTGGGAAACAGTTACACAGGGCTTTTATTGTGAAAGGTAAGAACGGAAGGAGTGGATCCGGTCTGCGCCGCCTTTGTCCAGGTTGAAAGCCGTAAC
This sequence comes from Sebastes miniatus, assembly GCA_916701275.1. Lineage (NCBI taxonomy): Eukaryota > Metazoa > Chordata > Actinopteri > Perciformes > Sebastidae > Sebastes > Sebastes miniatus. The sequence goes on along the minus strand of CAKALS010000016.1, from coordinate 30,703,569 downwards.
GCCACATTTCCACCAGATCTGGCACGGACGCTCGGGGACGCTCGGGGACGCTCGGGGACGCACTGCTCCACTCAAGTGGTGACGTACTCTCTCTCGATGCACCTGATTGGTTCCTGGTTCTCTGCTCCCGGGTTCAAACAGGAAACAACATGGCGGCGCGCTCACACGAAACCTCGTTCGTTTTTTTCCCCGCAGAATATTCACGTTCTGCGTGAAAGTACTCGTGACAAAAACAACCGTTAGACAAACTGCACTGATGTGTGACGTAAGCGCCCCCAGTGTGTGAAGGACTTTAACCAGCTAGAGTGCATCAGGACCGTCACGAGGATCTCTCCTTGACTCTACGTTACTTAATAATGTGGTTATTTAGATTATAGCAGGGAGGCATCCTCCAACAGCAGAGTGAGCTGGGATGGTTGGATGATTCATCATTTAGAGTTAGAGTTGGTGATCATTTAAAGATAGAGTTGGTGATCATTTAAAGATAGAGTTGGTGATCATTTAAAGATAGAGTTGGTGATCATTTAAAGATAGAGTTGGTGATCATTTAAAGTTAGAGCTGGTGATCATTTAAAGATAGAGCTGGTGATCATTTAAAGATAGAGTTGGTGATCATTTAAAGTTAGAGCTGGTGATCATTTAAAGATAGAGTTGGTGATCATTTAAAGTTAGAGCTGGTGATCATTTAAAGATAGAGCTGGTGATCATTTAAAGATAGAGTTGGTGATCATTTAAAGTTAGAGTTGGTGATCATTTAAAGCTAGAGTTGGTGATCATTTAAAGCTAGAGTTGGTGATCATTTAAAGCTAGAGTTGGTGATCATTTAAAGTTAGAGTTGGTGATCATTTAAAGCTAGAGTTGGTGATCATTTAAAGATAGAGTTGGTGATCATTTAAAGATAGAGCTGGTGATCATTTAAAGCTAGAGTTGGTGATCATTTAAAGTTGGAGTTGGTGATCATTTAAAGATAGAGTAGGTGATCATTTAAAGCTAGAGTTGGTGATCATTTAAAGATAGAGTAGGTGATCATTTAAAGTTGGAGTTGGTGATCATTTAAAGTTGGAGTTGGTGATCATTTAAAGCTAGAGTTGGTGATCATTTAAAGTTAGAGCTGGTGATCATTTAAAGTTAGAGTTGGTGATCATTTAAAGCTAGAGTTGGTGATCATTTAAAGTTAGAGCTGGTGATCATTTAAAGTTAGAGCTGGTGATCATTTAAAGATAGAGCTGGTGATCATTTAAAGATAGAGTTGGTGATCATTTAAAGATAGAGTTGGTGATCATTTAAAGATAGAGTTGGTGATCATTTAAAGATAGAGTTGGTGATCATTTAAAGATAGAGTTGGTGATCATTTAAAGTTGGAGTTGGTGATCATTTAAAGTTGGAGTTGGTGATCATTTAAAGCTAGAGTTGGTGATCATTTAAAGTTAGAGCTGGTGATCATTTAAAGTTAGAGCTGGTGATCATTTAAAGATAGAGTTGGTGATCATTTAAAGTTGGAGTTGGTGATCATTTAAAGTTGGAGTTGGTGATCATTTAAAGTTGGAGTTGGTGATCATTTAAAGATAGAGTTGGTGATCATTTAAAGTTAGAGCTGGTGATCATTTAAAGATAGAGTTGGTGATCATTTAAAGTTGGAGTTGGTGATCATTTAAAGTTGGAGTTGGTGATCATTTAAAGATAGAGTTGGTGATCATTTAAAGTTGGAGTTGGTGATCATTTAAAGTTGGAGTTGGTGATCATTTAAAGATAGAGTTGGTGATCATTTAAAGTTGGAGTTGGTGATCATTTAAAGATAGAGCTGGTGATCATTTAAAGTTAGAGTTGGTGATCATTTAAAGATAGAGTTGGTGATCATTTAAAGCTAGAGTAGGTGATCATTTAAAGTTGGAGTTGGTGATCATTTAAAGATAGAGCTGGTGATCATTTAAAGTTAGAGTTGGTGATCATTTAAAGCTAGAGTTGGTGATCATTTAAAGCTAGAGTAGGTGATCATTTAAAGCTAGAGTAGGTGATCATTTAAAGTTGGAGTTGGTGCTAGTGCTGCTAGTGGTGCTAGTGGTGCTAGCTACTTTCCCTGGAGGAGAGACGGGCTGAGTTTATAGGGTGGATGATTTTGAAAGGTAGCGTCCTCTTGATGGTTTGTTCAGATTACCAACCCTAGCTTTAAGCTTTAAGCTTTAAGAGCACCACAGTATTCAGTTATCATCAAGGGATGATTTCTGATTGAAAGCTATATCTATACTATATATATATATATATATATATATATATATACTGCTGATTATAGTACACAATAATAAATGTACTGTACCAGAATCAGATATCTATGGATAATAATTCTTTAAATGAGAAGATGAAATGCTGTTTTCATAATGAATTGTTCTGCTAGACGGTTGAGGAGGTTGTTCTTATAAAACAGAGAATCACTTTGTAATGTGTTTTAATGAATGGAGCAACAATAACGGACATTATCTTTTCTCTTGATGACTTTAAGTCTAGTCTACTATTCATCTGTTCCTCTTCACTATGTAAGTCTCCTGATGTTCTGCGTCTGTCGTACCTGCTGTGTAATGCCTGTAGAGTTCTCCTAGTGCTCAATAAAACATGTTTAGCCTGCAGCTGATGCTGATTTGACTCTGATCTTCTACCTGAATGTTTTTATTGTTACCAGATGTCTACGTGTTGATGTGTATTTGGATTTGACGTGTGTATATGTGTACCTGCACAGATGCTGATGGGGAAGGCAATTGGAACAATTCACAAGGTGTGTGTGTGTGTGTGTGTACTAGGATGGCTGATTTAGGAAGTTAATCATTAAAAGATATTTTATATTTTGCCAAAAACAAATCTCCATTATGTCACGAATGAGATGATCAGAGTAGAGCCCCCCCCCCTGTTGCATGTCAGTCACAGCTGTGTCCCTCAGTAGGCTCCGTCCTGTAGGAGGTAACGACCGGTTTAAACCTGTTTGATAGGCAACTTCTACTTTACCGTTTTAGATCCCAACGCCAACCCCAACAAACGCCAGAGGCAGCCGGCCCTGCTGGGAGACCACCCACCTGATTACGGTAAATATACAATAGAGACCTGTAGAAGAGTGGAGCACACCCCGGGACCGTATCTGAACCTCACACCATGTTTCTTCTCTTCTGAAGGCGGCCCTCAGGGAGGTTACCATGGTTACAATGAGGACAGCTACGGGCCTCCTCCTCCCCACCGCATGGGGCCGGGGATGGGAGGTGGTCGTGGGCGGGGCAGCCAGCGCTACGGCCCCAGTTATGGACCGCCGCCCCCCGAGTACGGTCCTCACGCCGACTCCCCCGTTCTGATGGTTTACGGCCTCGAGCCCGCCAAGGTCAACGCCGACAAGGTCTTCAACATCTTCTGTCTCTACGGCAACGTGGAGAGGGTGAGTGACATGTCTTCAACATCTTCTGTCTCTACGGCAACGTGGAGAGGGTGAGTGACACGATGCTGACCAAACACCCTCGGAGTATTCATTAGTCAGTAGACACCACAACAGGAGACAGTGAATACTTGACAGATCTCCCTTTAAGGTTCATTTAGAGCAGATCAATGTGTGATTGATTAGTGATGAAGTATTGGAATGGATTGGGAGATCTACTTGATGTGATGACTGACGTGATGTCATTGAAGTGATGAGTTAGTTTAACCGGCAGCATGTTTCCTGTAGAGCTGCAACAACAGTTAGATGATTAGTTGATTGACAGAAGAGTAATCCGCAACTATCTTGATGATCAATAATCATTCAAGTCATTTTTCAAGCAAAATCTTAATAAATAACTGGTAAATTTAATATCTTCAGGTTTTAGACGTAGACGTCAGCGTGGTCTCCGAGAGCCATGTTGTAACCTTTCATAGACTAACTGATGAACAGAGCAGCTGATTGATTAATTGGTAATATAGACTAGATGATGAATGAACAGAGCAGCTGATTGATTAATGATGAATGAACGGAGCAGCTGATTGATTGATTGGTAATATAGACTAGATGATGGATGAACAGAGCAGCTGATTGATTAATGATGAATGAACGGAGCAGCTGATTGATTGATTGGTAATATAGACTAGATGATGAATGAACGGAGCAGCTGATTGATTGATTGGTAATATAGACTAGATGATGAATGAACGGAGCAGCTGATTGATTAATGATGAATGAACAGAGCAGCTGATTGATTAATTGGTAATATAGACTAGATGATGAATAAACGGAGCAGCTGATTGATTAATGATGAATGAACAGAGCAGCTGATTGATTAATTGGTAATATAGACTAGATGATGAATAAACGGAGCAGCTGATTGATTAATGATGAATGAACAGAGCAGCTGATTGATTAATGATGAATGAACAGAGCAGCTGATTGATTAATGATGAATGAACGGAGCAGCTGATTGATTAATGATGAATGAACAGAGCAGCTGATTGATTAATGATGAATGAACAGAGCAGCTGATTGATTAATGATGAATGAACGGAGCAGCTGATTGATTAATGATGGATGAACGGAGCAGCTGATTGATTGATTACTCGTTAATAATAAGTCCTGGTTACTAGCAGCACTAGTTTGATGCTCAGCAGGATGTGTTTCTTCCTCCAGATTAAGTTCATGAAGAGTAAACCGGGCGCGGCCATGGTGGAGATGGGAGACTGTTACTCTGTGGACCGGGCCATCACTCACCTCAACAACAACTTCCTGTTCGGACAGAAACTCAACGTTTGGTAAGAGCAGCCGTCCAGAACTCTAATACTAATAATACAGATGCAGAGCTAGATGTACAGATGTGCGACCTCTGGCCCGCTCTTCTTCCTCGGCAGCGTGTCCAAGCAGCAAGCCATCGTGCCGGGACAGTGCTACCAGCTAGAGGACAACACCAGCAGCTTCAAAGACTTCCACGGATCTCGTAACAACCGCTTCACCTCCCCGGAGCAGGCGGCCAAGAACCGAATCCAGCACCCCAGCAACGTCCTCCATTTCTTCAACGCACAGCCCGACATCTCCGTAGAGATCTTCAACCAGGTCAGACAGAAAGAACAGCCCCCGGGTTCCCTCTGTGAAGGGGTTAGGGTTAGGATTAGGATTAGGGTTCTCCTCACACCAACACTAAACTGCTCTCTCCTTCCAGGCCTGCGAGGAGCTGGAGATAAAGCTCCCCACCAGTGTGAAACTCTTCACCGGAAAGAGTGAGTAAAGGGGGCTATGAACCGGTGTGAACCAGTTCATACTACCGGCTACTACCAGCACCATGAGAGGACAAAAAGCCCCACAAACACAGACCTCCATGTTCTACACCCATCTCTATTGAGTTCAGTGATTAACACACAGCTCAGTCTTAAAGGGCCCAGATTGTCAAGAGTGAGATTTTCATGTCTTTTATATCATAAAGCAGGTTTAAGTGCTTTATATAAATACTGTTAAACTATCAAACACTCAATATATATATATACATATATATATACGGAGAAACACACACAGCCCGGATTCAGAAACTGGGTTTGAAACAAGCCGTCAGGATTTATATTCATATTCTAAACGTGTCCCAGTTTATTTCCTGTTGCAGTGGATGTGAATGACATCAGCTGACAGGAAGTAAACATGGACCCAAGCTGTTGCCTAGCAACGCAATTCTGTTGAAATGCACTCAAACGGAGCGTTTCAGACCGAATGAGGAAAGTAATGAACATTACAGCATGTAAACATGTTCTAGTAGAAACCAGAATACCAACATGATGTGGGACCTTTAACTGTTCTGGTGATCTAACCCGTCCTCTTGTGGCTCTAAAGGTGAGCGGAGTTCCTCCGGCCTTCTGGAGTGGGAGTCCATCAATGATGCCATGGAGGCCCTCGCTCTCATTAACCATTTCCAGATGAAAAACCCCAGTGAGTTCCATGAACATGTAGTTTTACACTGTAGAGCCTTCATCTCATCTCTTACCTTCATCTTCTGTCTCTTCTCTTCCAGGTGGGCCTTACCCGTACACACTGAAGCTGTGTTTCTCCACCACGCACCACGCCAACTAGACACCCACAGAACAGCTGCAATGTTGTGTGTCTCTGCGTACAGAGTACTGCAGTACTGTCAACAGACTCTGTTGACAGTACTGCAGTACTCTGTGCAGAACACTGCAGTACTCTGTAGACAGTACTGCAGTACTCTGTTGACAGTACTGCAGTACTCTGTGCAGAACACTGCAGTACTCTGTAGACAGTACTGCAGTACTCTGTTGACAGTACTGCAGTACTCTGTGCAGAACACTGCAGTACTCTGTATTCAGTATTGTGTGGTCCCGTCCCGTTAAAACCTGCGATCAGTATTGACAGGAAGTAGGACTGCTGCTTTAGAACATGTTACTTAAACTATGATTTTTGTATGAAGTATTTACTTTTATCATGTTTTTCAATGAGTTCTTTTATTTTGTACGTTCACACTAGATATGAATACCCCCCCCCACTACCCTGAAATAAACCCATGTGGACCTCCTCAGTCTCTGGTTGTTAAATCACATCAACAGTGACCTGATAGAAGAGTTCCTTCAGAGATGGCTCAGATCTTTCACTACTTCTTCACTCTTCACGGAGAAATCTTCATCTTCGTCTTCGTCTTCGTCTTCGTCTTCATCTTCGTCTTCGTCTTCGTCTTCGTCTTCATGTTGATGTTCATGAGGAAGTAAACATCAGCATGTGAAGAGGAGCAGCTGTAGTGTTGTGGATGTAGACGTCTCAGTGACGTCTCTGTTCTGAGGTGGTTCAACATGTGGTTCCCTGGACTACAGGATCTCATCACTCTGAAGATTAAAGGACGTTCTCTGTTCACTTCCTGTCCCCGTTTCCATGACAACCTGTCTCTCTTTTAGTAAACAATACTGACAATATTACTTTAGCTGGAGTTACTCCATTAAATAAGAGTTCATCACAGACCTGCATCAGGTAGTCTGCATCAGGTAGTCTGCATCAGGTAGTCTGCAGCAGGTATTCTGCATCAAGTAGTCTGCAGCAGGTAGTCTGCATCAGGTAGTCTGGATCAGGTAGTCTGCATCAGGTAGTCTGCAGCAGGTAGTCTGGATCAGGTAGTCTGCATCAGGTAGTCTGCAGCATGTAGTCTGCATCAGGTAGTCTGGATCAGGTAGTCTGCAGCAGGTAGTCTGAATCAGGTAGTCTGCAGCAGGTAGTCTGCATCAGGTAGTCTGCATCAGGTAGTCTGCATCAGGTAGTCTTTATTATTATCAGTATTAACTGTATTCAGAAGAGCTGGTTTAGATTAATTAGATTAATTAGATTAAATAGATTAAATAGATTAAATTGATTAATTAGATTAAATAGATTAATTAGATTAAATAGATTAAATAGATTATTTAGATTAAATAGATTAATTAGATTAAATAGATTAAATAGATTAATTAGATTAAATAGATTAATTAGATTAAATAGATTAAATAGATTATTTAGATTAAATAGATTAATTAGATTAAATAGATTAAATAGATTAATTAGATTAAATAGATTATTTAGATTAAATTGATTAATTAGATTAAATAGATTAAATAGATTAAATAGATTAATTAGATTAATTAGATTAAATAGATTAATGAATGAAATCAGTAACAAAATGAAAGAATAATTGACCTTTTGACTGAAGTCATTTAAACATTGAATTCTTGAAGCGTGTTTTTATCAGAACATCCAGAATACATCCTGGAGATTCACCCAGCGACCTCACGAGACTAGATTTAGTGTATTGTTGGAGTGTTGGCTGCATGCAGACATTTGTAGTGTCCTCATAACATGTTCCTCCAAATACAAAACAAAAGTAAAAGTTACATGTTGTATATAATTAATATATAAAACAATCAGGGCCGTCAATAGATTAAAATATTGATCATGTTTTATCTGTTCTAAATGAACCTTAAAGGAGATCAGTCCAGTATTTAATCCTCTTATCAACATGGGAGAGGACTAATATGATGCTTTATGTAAATGT
>CAKALS010000016.1:30610563-30683063 GCA_916701275.1 Sebastes miniatus | reverse complement strand
GACACGGCCCGACACCTGAAGAACCAGCACCAGAACCACAACCAGCACCAGCACCAGAACCAGAACCAGGTCCTGGACGGACACGGCCGGTCTCCGGGTCCACCGGGTCCACAGCACCACGGGAAACCTCTGTACGGGTCCGGGTCCGGGTCCGCCCGCCTGCCCAACGGGCTGCACCGGGCCGAAGACGGGACCGGGTCGCTGTCCGAGTCCAGCAGGCAGAGCCCCAACACCAGCACCCGCAGACCCATCGTCCCGGGTATGAGTCTGGGTCTGCACAGCTCCATCTCTCAAGCCCTGATGGCTCAGGGTCTGGTCGCCGCCCCCCACGGCCTGCTGGCCCCCCTAGCGGGGTCCAGAGCCGGGGTCGCCATACCCGTCTCGGCCGGGTCCATGCTGGGCGAAGTGGGTCGGAGACAGGTGGTCTCTCTGGGGGGTCTGGGAGTCGGAGTCGGGGCTAGCACCTCTGCTCTGGTGGGAATCGACCCGGCTCTCTGGAGGAACAACGAGGTGATGGCAGAACTCAACGAGGTGGCCCGCAGCCGGGTCGAAGGCTGGCCCAACCGGCCCAAAGCGGTCCGGGACGTCCTGATGGCGCTGAGCGGCTGCGTGCCCTTCAACGTGCGCTTCAGGAAAGACCACAACCTGACGGGTCGGGTTCTGGCCTTCGACACCGGCGCCACGCCGGAGTTCGAGCTGAAGGTGTTCGCGGAGTACCCCGCCGGCTCCGGGATGATCTTCTCGGGCGTCCCGGACCTGGTCCGGCAGATGTTCCGCGACTCGGCCAAAGACGCGGGCAAAGCGGTGAACTCGGGGCTTCGCTACGTGGAGTACGAGAAGAGGCCCGGCACGGGAGACTGGCGCGGGCTGTCGGAGCTGCTGAACGACGGCGTGCGCATGTTCAAAGAGCCCCCCATTCCAGAGGTTCTGCCGCAGCCGGATGCGGGGATGCCCGTGGCGGCCGGCGGACGCCCGGCACCGGCGAAGGGCACGACCCGGCGCCGCAAGGCTTCTCCGGGCTCCGAGAACGGGGAGAGCGACGGGAGGCTCGACGGGAGGTCCGACGGGAGGCCCGACCACGCGGCGAGGGAGCCGTGGCCCCGAGGCGTCTACGCCGCCATGGAGCCTCTTCCTGGCATGGAGGGCCCGCCCCGGCTCCACAGCCAGCCCTCGCCCATCTCGGCGCTGATGGGCGTGGCAGACAGCCTGAGCTCCGGCCAGATGGCCAGAGACAGCCCCGGCGTGTCCACGGCCCACTCGTCCTCGGCGGGCCGTCCCACCAGCGGCAGCCCCTCCGCCGCCTCCACCTCCGTCTCCCAGGCCGCCGTGGGGCAGAGCGCCGGCGCCGGGGAGTCCACGAGCGGCGCCCAGGGCACCCTGCTCTGCTGCACTCTCTGCCGAGAGCGCCTGGAGGACACTCACTTCGTCCAGTGTCCCTCCGTCCCGCACCACAAGTTCTGCTTCCCATGTACCCGCGGGTTCATCCGCAGCCAGGGTCAGGGCGGCGAGGTGTACTGCCCCAGCGGCGAGCGCTGCCCGCTGGCCGGATCCTCCGTCCCCTGGGCCTTCATGCAGGGAGAGATCTCCACCATCCTCGCCGGGGACGGAGACGTCACGGTGAAGAAGGAGAGCGACCCTTGACCGCTCCACCCGGTCCTGGTGAATGGTAAGACGACGGTGTGGTCCAGCACCCTTCTGTTAAAGATCTGTCTGAGGACGCAGCCGTCCTCTGAGGACGCAGCCGTCCTCGGAGGACGCAGCCGTCCTCAGACAGATCTTTAGACACATTTTAAACAGACTGAAGTTATCTAAACCAACATGAACATCTAAAGTCCCCGATATTTAACCCTGTGTCTCTGAGCGGTGTCTCTGAGCGGTGTCTCTGAGCGGTGTCTCTGAGCTGTGAGGAGAGGCTTGAGGCTCTTTAGCTCAGTTTTCATCTTTTAATCGTCACTTAGATCATGAATCATAAGAGAGATCTTTGATCTTCTAAACTTTACAACAAAACATACAAAGTGTTGAGAATCATCGTCAGGAGAGGAGAGACTGGAGCGACTGCTCTGAAAGATGACTTACCAATAATCCAGCTAAATAACAACTCTTAGAACTCCTCACCACAACGCTTTATAGCATTATACTATATATATATATATATATATGTATAATATGTAGTATCAGTGTCCTGATGGCTGTACAACAAAATGACATTAAAGGTCTCAGATTGTAAAGAGTGAGGTTTTCATGTCTGTTATATCATAAAGCAGGTTTAAGTGTTTTATATAAATACTGTTAAACTATCAAAACACTCAGTATATATATACATATACACGAAGGAACACACAACCTGGATTCAGAAACTATACGTTTGAAACCAGCCGTCAGGATTTCTGTCCATTTGTGATGTCACAAATATACAATATATATTTAAATCATTAGAAGGTTTTAAACATTCTAAATGTGTCCCAGTTTATTTCCTGTTGCAGTGTATGTGAAAGACATCAGCTGACAGGAAGTAAACATGGACCCAACCTGTTGCCTAGCAACACAATTCCATTGAAATGCACTAAAACGGAGCGTTTCAGACAGACAGGTGAACACAGGTATATTCAGACAGGTGAACACAGGTATATTCAGACAGACAGGTGAATACAGGTATATTCAGACAGGTGAACACAGGTATATTCAGACAGACAGGTGAACACAGGTATATTCAGACAGACAGGTGAACACAGGTATATTCAGACAGGTGAACACAGGTATATTCAGACAGACAGGTGAATACAGGTATATTCAGACAGGTGAACACAGGTATATTCAGACAGACAGGTGAACACAGGTATATTCAGACAGACAGGTGAACACAGGTATATTCAGACAGACAGGTGAACACAGGTATATTCAGACAGGTGAACACAGGTACACACGTAGGCAAAATTGTTGGTACCCTTCCGTTAAAGAAGGAAAAACCCACAATGGTCACTGAAATAACTTGAAACTGACAAAAGTAATAATAAATAAAAATTCACTGAAAATTATCTAATGAAAATCAGTTATTGTTTTTGAATTGTGGTTCAACAGAATCATTTTAAAAAACAAACTAATGAAACTGGCCTGGACAAAAATGATGGTACCCTTAACTTAATATTTAGTTGTACAATCTTTCGAGGCAATCACTTCAATCGAGTGATTTCTGTAACTCTCAATGAGACTTCTGCACCTGTCGACAGGTATTTTGGCCCACTCCTCGTGAGCAAACTGCTCTAGCTGTCTCAGGTTTGAAGGGTGCCTTCTCCGAATGCATGTTTCAGCTCCTTCCACAGATGTTCAATAGGATTTAGATCAGGGCTCATAGAAGGCCACTTCAGAACAGTCCAATGTTTTGTTCTTAGTCATTCTTGGGTGTTTTTAGCTGTGTTTTGGGTCATTATCCTGTTTGAGGACCCATGACCTGCAACTGAGACCAAGCTTTCTGACACTGGGCAGCACATTTCGTTCCAGAATGCCTTGATAGTCTTGAGATTTCATTGCACCCTGCACAGATTCAAGACACCCTGTGCCAGATGCAACAAAACAGCCCCAGAACATAACCGAGCCTCCTCCATGTTTCACATTAGGTACAGTGTTCTTTTCTTTGTATGCTTCATTTTTGCGTCTGTGAACATAGAGCTGATGTGACTTGCCAAAAAGCTCCAGTTTTGTCTCATCTGTCCAAAGGACATTCTCCCAGAAGCTTTGTGGCTTGTCAATATGCATTTTGGAAAATTCCAGTCTCGCTTTTTTATGATTTGCGTCCTCCTCGGTTGTCTTCCATTAAGTCTACTTTGGCTCAAACAGCGACGGATGGTGCAATCTGACACTGATGTACCTTGACCTTGGAGTTCACCTCTAATCTCCTTGGAAGTTGTTCTGGGCTCTTTGGTTACCATTCGTATTATCCATCTCTTCGATTTGTCATCAATTTTCCTCTTGCGGCCACGTCCAGGGAGGTTGGCTACAGTCCCGTGGACCTTAAACTTCTGAATAATATGTGCAGCTGTAGTCACAGGAACGTCAAGCTGCTTGGAGATGGTCTTATAGCCTTTACCTTTAACATGAAGGTCTATAATTGTCCTTCTAACCTCCCGAGACAACTCTCTCCTTAGCTTTCTGTGGTCCATGTTCAGTGTGGTACACACCATAATACCAAACAGCACAGTGACTTCTTTTGACCCTTTAAATAGGCAGACTGACTGATTAAAAGTTTGAAGACACCTGTGATGCTATTTACAGGACACACCTTAGTTTAACATGTCCCTATGGTCACATTATTTTACATCTTTTCTAGGGGTACCATTATTTTTGTCCAGGCCAGTTTCATTAGTTTGTTTTTTTAAATGATTCTGTTGAACCACAATTCAAAAACAATATCTGATTTTCATTAGTTAATTTTCAGTGAATTTTTATTTATTATTACTTTTGTCAATTTCAAGTTATTTCAGTGACCATTGTGGGTTTTTCTTTCTTTAACGGAAGGGTACCAACAATTTTGCCTACGTGTGTATATTCAGACAGACAGGTGAACACAGGTATATTCAGACAGACAGGTGAACACAGGTATATTCAGACAGACAGGTGAACACAGGTATATTCAGACAGGTGAACACAGGTATATTCAGACAGACAGGTGAATACAGGTATATTCAGACAGGTGAACACAGGTATATTCAGACAGACAGGTGAACACAGGTATATTCAGACAGACAGGTGAACACAGGTATATTCAGACAGGTGAACACAGGTATATTCAGACAGACAGGTGAATACAGGTATATTCAGACAGGTGAACACAGGTATATTCAGACAGACAGGTGAACACAGGTATATTCAGACAGACAGAAGGAGAAACATAAAGGTGTTTTTAACATTGCAGCATGTAAACATGTTCTTATAGAAACACTAAATACAAGAATGAAGCTGAAGATGAGCATCATACGGGACCTTTAAATAAATAAATAATAGTTTAATCTTTTTATAAAGAAACACAATCTCTACTAACTTTAGATCACCTGCCTGTTCACAGTGGAGATGTAACCCCCCCACCTCATCTGGTGTTTACAGCGCATGTTAAAACAGCGCATGTTAAAACAGAGCATGTTAAAACAGCGCATGTTAAAACAGCGCATGTTAAGAGAGCTGCAGTAGGCGGAATGGTTTTGGCATCATTGGGCAGACATCCCATAATAACCTTCCATCATGTTGTAATTGAAGTGTTGTGAGAGTAAACTAGACTCCTGCTCCTCCTCATGGCTCTGTTTACAGGCTGCAGAACATCCAGCCTGACGGGAGACTTTGACCAATCACAGGTCATTACAGAGAGAGAGAGCGTTCCTATTGGCTGAGCTCCGGCTGGTGGGCGGAGCTTCTTGGTGTTTCCTCAACAGATCTCAACATGGCTGCCGGGTCACAAACGTTCTCATTCTACAGCTAAACCGTCACTACCAGATGATCCTGACAACATCTGAGGAGAGAAATAGACATTACAGTAACAGAGTATTGATCCATATCTGATCAGCACGGCCTGGTTTCACCGTTTGATCAGAGTTGGTGAGTGATTGACAGCTGCCTGTTGAATGAACAGCCAATAGGAACGCTCTCTCTCTGTAATGACCTGTGATTGGTCAAAGTCTCCCGTCAGGCTAGATGTTCTGCAGCCTGTAAACAGAGCCTTGAGGAGGAGCAGGAGTCTAGTTTACTCTCACAACACTTCAATTACAATATGCTGAAAGGTTATTATGGGATGTCTGCCCAATGATGCCAGAACCATTCAGCCTACTGCAGCTTTAATGATTTGCACAATGACGACTTTATGTCTAACAGTGCTGCCCCCCCCCCCCCTAACATGTACCCGCTGAAATATCACCGCTGAAAGCCCTGATGTTCTGATGGTGTTTGTGTTCATGTTCTGTTTCTGGTTGTTCCAGATGATCCCAGACCCTCACACATGGTTCTGTTTGTGGTTCTGTTGTTCTCCTGCTGGTTGTTTGACCCGTTGTCTCTCTTCTCTCTCCTCAGTGGATCAAACACTTTGAAAGCACTTCCCTATTATCTGGAGCAGAGGTCCACGTCGGCTGCAGTTCATCATGTGTGCCTCTGAGAACAGAAGAACTCTGGAGAACCGGAGAACATCTACACACACACACGCACACACACACACACACACACACACACCGTTAACTAAAGACACAACAAGACTCACTTCAGAGAGGACAGGAGAGGACACGTCTCCGTCTGTCTCCGTCTGTCGGGGCTCGGCTGGGCGGCGACATCTCGACCCAACGTTGAGTCCTGACCAAACCTCCCCCCCCACCCTTCTCCTCCCATCATCAGGACTCGTCTTCAGGACTCGTCTTCAGACCTCGTCCCATCATCAGGACTCGTCTTCAGGCCTCGTCTTCGGGCCTCGTCCTCAGGCCTCGTCTTCAGGCCTCGTCCCATCATCAGGCCTCGTCTTCGGGCCTCGTCCTCAGGCCTCGTCCCATCAGAACTTGTCTTCAGGCCTCGTCCTGGAAGCCCCGGACAGAAAGCACACGCTTGTTTTAGGAACGACAATCTTCTTTTGTCCTTCATTTGTGTTCTTGTCCTCCATGTTGCGTCCCGTCCGTCCCCTCCAGACGGACGACGGGCGTTCCGACAGAATCGTCATTTCTCTTTGAAAAACAAATGACTGTTCAGAATGTGTCCGAACCCATCGAGTCCTTAACGCCAAGGATGTAAACCATGTAATCAACGATATGTCTCTTAGGTATTCTCCTTCTATTGTACGTCAAAAATGTGAATTTACTTTCAATATGGCTATGTAATTTCTATTTTTGATACAATACAAATTTCTATGTATTTGTTTATAGTGATAAGAAGACCAAAGATGGCTTCATGCTCAATGTCCTTTTGTTGTATTGTAGCCGTGTCCGCTGTATTCACTGAGCGCCTCGGCGTCAGTCACTAATCTGTTCATCTATCACAGAGGTAAAACTTGTTATTGTCTATTTACTTTATCAATATATGTATGGTAAGATGATTAGCACCACTTTACTCATGTGATCTGCACAGGTCAATTCTACAATAAATTACTAAATAGTTATTAATCACAGCGGCTTTATTCTTTCACCCTCAGACACTGTTTTATACAACTTTATTACATACATATGTACATGGAAAACCAACACCACATATTATAGAAGCCCTTTAAATGCATCAACATCCTCTGAAGTAGCACCTTGAACCCAGTTAACCCGAACCCAGTTAACCTTGAACCCAGTTAACCCGAACCCAGCTAACCTTAAACCCAGTTAACCTAAATCACTGCCTCATCTAGACGACTATATCTGACTTTAGAGTGTTCTGTTCATTTAATCATTCACACATGGGGAGTGTTTCCTTCCTGCATTCAGCAGCTTCAACTGTTTCTGTTAGTCTGATTAAGTGTTTAACTTCTTCATATTTGTCTAATACAGTTTATAAAATCTGCCGCTCTGATGCCAGCAGACGGAGACGGAGGAACTCTGGGATGACTTAACGAGTTACCTTAACGAGTTGACTTAACGAGTTGATGAGCAGCGCGGTAGGACGGCTCAGTGGGATCTGGTTAGTTGGGGTTAGTTAATCCCGATCAGGAGAAGATATCCTGGATATGTTGAACTGGCTTCATAGTACAGACCTCTGATATTGTATTAACCCTTTAAATGCATCAACAGCCACTGAACTGAACCCAGTCAACCTGCTTTCTAAACACGCTGCTGCTGCTGAGTTCATGTGGAGTGCAAAGTAATTAAAAAGTGATTCATTCTGAATATAAACTGATCTGATGAAGCACAAAGACCAGAACTCTGCAGCAAACACAACACATACTGTAAACACCAACACCAGTTTCATATATCACATCATCATAACATCACACTATAGATTATTCATCTGTAAACACGTCATCACAGTGGTGGGGATCCTTTGTGGTTACATTTATAATCTGGTTCACACCATTATAGCACAGCGAGGACGAGGGGAGCAGTGGTGTACTGTCGGAGGGACGGTGGTTCAGGAGGTGGTTCAGAAGGGGCACCCGGTGTCCCCCAGGGCCTCCTGAGCTGCCTTCACGGTCTCTCTCTTCACACACCTCCAGTAGCCAGAGAGGCCGTTCTGATGCTGCACCTGAGGACGGGACGGAGCTCATCAGTCTACACGATATATACTGTAAATACAGGTCCGTTTACCATTCAGTGTTCTGATGCTGCACCTGAGGACGGGACGGAGCTCATCAGTCTACACGATATATACTGTAAATACAGGTTCATATACCATTCAGCGTTCTGATGCTGCACCTGAGGACGGGACGGGACGGAGCTCATCACTATCTATCTAAAGATATACGTAAATGATGCTGCACCTGAGGACGGGACGGAGCTCATCACTATCTATCTATAGATATACGTAAATGATGCTGCACCTGAGGACGGGACGGAGCTCATCACTATCTATCTAAAGATATACGTAAATGATGCTGCACCTGAGGACGGGACGGAGCTCATCACTATCTATCTATAGATATACGTAAATGATGCTGCACCTGAGGACGGGACGGGACGGAGCTCATCACTATCTATCTAAAGATATACGTAAATGATGCTGCACCTGAGGACGGGACGGAGCTCATCACTATCTATCTAAAGATATACGTAAATGATGCTGCACCTGAGGACGGGACGGAGCTCATCACTATCTATCTAAAGATATACGTAAATGATGCTGCACCTGAGGACGGGACGGAGCTCATCACTATCTATCTATAGATATACGTAAATGATGCTGCACCTGAGGACGGGACGGGACGGAGCTCATCACTATCTATCTATAGATATACATAAATGATGCTGCACCTGAGGACGGGACAGAGCTCATCACTATCTATCTATAGATATACGTAAATGATGCTGCACCTGAGGACGGGACGGAGCTCATCACTATCTATCTAAAGATATACGTAAATGATGCTGCACCTGAGGACGGGACGGAGCTCATCACTATCTATCTAAAGATATACGTAAATGATGCTGCACCTGAGGACGGGACGGAGCTCATCACTATCTATCTATAGATATACGTAAATGATGCTGCACCTGAGGACGGGACGGAGCTCATCACTATCTATCTAAAGATATACGTAAATGATGCTGAACCTGAGGACGGGACGGAGCTCATCACTATCTATCTATAGATATACGTAAATGATGCTGCACCTGAGGACGGGACGGAGCTCATCACTATCTATCTATAGATATACGTAAATGATGCTGCACCTGAGGACGGGACGGGACGGAGCTCATCACTATCTATCTATAGATATACGTAAATGATGCTGCACCTGAGGACGGGACGGAGCTCATCACTATCTATCTATAGATATACGTAAATGATGCTGCACCTGAGGACGGGACGGGACGGAGCTCATCACTATCTATCTATAGATATACATAAATGATGCTGCACCTGAGGACGGGACGGGACGGAGCTCATCACTATCTATCTATAGATATACGTAAATGATGCTGCACCTGAGGACGGGACGGAGCTCATCACTATCTATCTATAGATATACGTAAATGATGCTGCACCTGAGGACGGGACGGAGCTCATCACTATCTATCTAAAGATATACGTAAATGATGCTGAACCTGAGGACGGGACGGAGCTCATCACTATCTATCTATAGATATACGTAAATGATGCTGCACCTGAGGACGGGACGGGACGGAGCTCATCACTATCTATCTATAGATATACGTAAATGATGCTGCACCTGAGGACGGGACGGAGCTCATCACTATCTATCTATAGATATACATAAATGATGCTGAACCTGAGGACGGGACGGAGCTCATCACTATCTATCTATAGATATACGTAAATGATGCTGCACCTGAGGACGGGACGGGACGGAGCTCATCACTATCTATCTATAGATATACGTAAATGATGCTGCACCTGAGGACGGGACGGAGCTCATCACTATCTATCTATAGATATACGTAAATGATGCTGCACCTGAGGACGGGACGGAGCTCATCACTATCTATCTATAGATATACGTAAATGATGCTGCACCTGAGGACGGGACGGAGCTCATCACTATCTATCTATAGATATACGTAAATGATGCTGCACCTGAGGACGGGACGGGACGGAGCTCATCACTATCTATCTATAGATATACGTAAATGATGCTGCACCTGAGGACGGGACGGAGCTCATCACTATCTATCTATAGATATACATAAATGATGCTGAACCTGAGGACGGGACGGAGCTCATCACTATCTATCTATAGATATACGTAAATGATGCTGCACCTGAGGACGGGACGGGACGGAGCTCATCACTATCTATCTATAGATATACATAAATGATGCTGCACCTGAGGACGGGACGGAGCTCATCACTATCTATCTATAGATATACGTAAATGATGCTGCACCTGAGGACGGGACGGGACGGAGCTCATCACTATCTATCTATAGATATACATAAATGATGCTGCACCTGAGGACGGGACGGAGCTCATCACTATCTATCTATAGATATACGTAAATGATGCTGCACCTGAGGACGGGACGGGACGGAGCTCATCACTATCTATCTATAGATATACATAAATGATGCTGCACCTGAGGACGGGACGGAGCTCATCACTATCTATCTATAGATATACGTAAATGATGCTGCACCTGAGGACGGGACGGAGCTCATCAGTCTAGTAGATATATACTGTATAGATGCAGGTCTGTTTACCGCTCAGGGTTAGGGGGAATATGCTTCTTTACCTTCTAGCTGAGAGTTGCAGATTAAACAAGCAGATATAATAACGTGTTGGTGAGCTTTAGACCCGTTCCCATGTGGACAGAGCCAGGCCTGCTGGTTCCAGTCCGGCTAAGGCTAAGGCTGTAGCTTCATATTTAGCAGACAGATGTGAGGGAAGACCTGAACATCTAACACGCTACAGGAGAACAGGTCGGATCATTGAACAGATGTTTTTATCAGACATGTTTGCAGCTAACTGTAAAGAGTGGACCGTCTGACCTTCAGCCCTCTCAGTACCCGGTCCTTCATCACCCCCATGAACTCCTTGTGGCTCAGGCAGTTGTCTCCGTCCATGTCGAACAGTTTGAACACCGTGTCCAGGACATTCTCTGACAGGTCGTGGCCCGTGGCGATCTTCACGGCTCGCTTGAACTGGGCTGCAGGGAGAGGAAGGACAGGATGTAGAGGTTGAACTGGACCTCAGTCAGAGGAAGGACAGGATGTAGAGGTTGAACTGGACCTCAGTCAGAGGAAGGACAGGATGTAGAGGTTGAACTGGACCTCAGTCAGAGGAAGGACAGGATGTAGAGGTTGAACTGGACCTCAGTCAGAGGAAGGACAGGATGTAGAGGTTGAACTGGACCTCAGTCAGAGGAAGGACAGGATGTAGAGGTTGAACTGGACCTCAGTCAGAGGAAGGACAGGATGTAGAGGTTGAACTGGACCTCAGTCAGAGGAAGGACAGGATGTAGAGGTTGAACTGGACCTCAGTGAGAGGAAGGACAGGATGTAGAGGTTGAACTGGACCTCAGTGAGAGGAAGGACAGGATGTAGAGGTTGAACTGGACCTCAGTGAGAGGAAGGACAGGATGTAGTCGTGTTCTGTGTAGAGGTTGAACTGGACCTCAGTCAGAGGAAGGACAGGATGTAGAGGTTGAACTGGACCTCAGTCAGAGGAAGGACAGGATGTAGAGGTTGAACTGGACCTCAGTCAGAGGAAGGACAGGATGTAGAGGTTGAACTGGACCTCAGTCAGAGGAAGGACAGGATGTAGAGGTTGAACTGGACCTCAGTCAGAGGAAGGACAGGATGTAGAGTTTGAACTGGACCTCAGTCAGAGGAAGGACAGGATGTAGAGGTTGAACTGGACCTCAGTGAGAGGAAGGACAGGATGTAGAGGTTGAACTGGACCTCAGGGAGAGGAAGGACAGGATGTAGAGGTTGAACTGGACCTCAGTCAGAGGAAGGACAGGATGTAGAGGTTGAACTGGACCTCAGTCAGAGGAAGGACAGGATGTAGAGGTTGAACTGGACCTCAGTCAGAGGAAGGACAGGATGTAGAGGTTGAACTGGACCTCAGTCAGAGGAAGGACAGGATGTAGAGTTTGAACTGGACCTCAGTCAGAGGAAGGACAGGATGTAGAGGTTGAACTGGACCTCAGTCAGAGGAAGGACAGGATGTAGAGGTTGAACTGGACCTCAGTCAGAGGAAGGACAGGATGTAGAGGTTGAACTGGACCTCAGTCAGAGGAAGGACAGGATGTAGAGGTTGAACTGGACCTCAGTCAGAGGAAGGACAGGATGTAGAGGTTGAACTGGACCTCAGTCAGAGGAAGGACAGGATGTAGAGGTTGAACTGGACCTCAGTGAGAGGAAGGACAGGATGTAGAGGTTGAACTGGACCTCAGGGAGAGGAAGGACAGGATGTAGAGGTTGAACTGGACCTCAGTCAGAGGAAGGACAGGATGTAGAGGTTGAACTGGACCTCAGTCAGAGGAAGGACAGGATGTAGAGGTTGAACTGGACCTCAGTCAGAGGAAGGACAGGATGTAGAGGTTGAACTGGACCTCAGTCAGAGGAAGGACAGGATGTAGAGGTTGAACTGGACCTCAGTCAGAGGAAGGACAGGATGTAGAGGTTGAACTGGACCTCAGTCAGAGGAAGGACAGGATGTAGAGGTTGAACTGGACCTCAGTGAGGAAGGACAGGATGTAGAGGTTGAACTGGACCTCAGTCAGAGGAAGGACAGGATGTAGAGTTTGAACTGGACCTCAGTGAGGAAGGACAGGATGTAGAGTTTGAACTGGACCTCAGTCAGAGGAAGGACAGGATGTAGAGGTTGAACTGGACCTCAGTCAGAGGAAGGACAGGATGTAGAGGTTGAACTGGACCTCAGTGAGGAAGGACAGGATGTAGAGGTTGAACTGGACCTCAGTCAGAGGAAGGACAGGATGTAGAGGTTGAACTGGACCTCAGTCAGAGGAAGGACAGGATGTAGAGTTTGAACTGGACCTCAGTCAGAGGAAGGACAGGATGTAGAGGTTGAACTGGACCTCAGTGAGAGGAAGGACAGGATGTAGAGGTTGAACTGGACCTCAGTGAGGAAGGACAGGATGTAGAGGTTGAACTGGACCTCAGTCAGAGGAAGGACAGGATGTAGAGGTTGAACTGGACCTCAGTGAGAGGAAGGACAGGATGTAGAGGTTGAACTGGACCTCAGTCAGAGGAAGGACAGGATGTAGAGGTTGAACTGGACCTCAGTGAGAGGAAGGACAGGATGTAGAGGTTGAACTGGACCTCAGTCAGAGGAAGGACAGGATGTAGAGGTTGAACTGGACCTCAGTGAGGAAGGACAGGATGTAGAGGTTGAACTGGACCTCAGTGAGGAAGGACAGGATGTAGAGTTTAGAGGAAGCTAGTCAACAGAGGGGGGGGGGTGTTACCCATTCCAACGGGACGGCTGGCTCCGGTCACCAGCTTCATTGAGAAGGCGAAGTCCTCCAGGTTGTTGGAGAAGAGACAGAAGGCCTTGAACTCATCGAACGTGATGCTCTGAAAGATAAAAGGTCTGTTCAGTAACGTTCCTCACTGAGACGTTCCTCACTGAGAGACGTTCCTCACCGAGAGACGTTCCTCACCGAGAGACGTTCCTCACCGAGAGACGTTCCTCACTGAGGACGTCTCTCAGTGAGGACGTCTCTCACTGCACCGTACAGTACGGGGGGTTGGGGGGGTTAGTCCTCTAACCTGGCCTGCAGGGATCCTCTTCCTCATGTTCTCCCAGTAGACCTCATTGTCTTCTTCGTTGGTGTAGTGGAGCAGCCACTCTGCAAAGTCTTCTCTCCGCATGGTGTCCATCCCTTTGGAGAACTGCAGGAACTCCATCACCTGGACCTCAGCCTGCAGGTCCTCCATGAACCTGGACAACACAGACAGAGAGCTGGCTGGAGACGGGACGCTTTGAGAAGCAGCAGGAAGAACACCACCCAGTGAGTGAAAGCTGCAGAGCATCGCTGGACTGATTCAGTGATTCAGTGACTGAGGGTTGGAACCTGCTGTAGTCGGTGATTCAGTGATTCAGTGATTCAGTGACTCAGGGTTGGAACCTGCTGTAGTCAGTGATTCAGTGATTCAGTGATTCAGTGACTCAGTGATTCAGTGATTCAGTGACTGAGGGTTGGAACCTGCTGTAGTCTGTGATTCAGTGATTCAGTGATTCAGTGACTGAGGGTTGGAACCTGCTGTAGTCTGTGATTCAGTGATTCAGTGATTCAGTGACTGAGGGTTGGAACCTGCTGTAGTCGGTGATTCAGTGATTCAGTGATTCAGTGATTCAGTGACTGAGGGTTGGAACCTGCTGTAGTCGGTGATTTAGTGATTCAGTGACTCAGGGTTGGAACCTGCTGTAGTCAGTGATTCAGTGATTCAGTGATTCAGTGATTCAGTGATTCAGTGATTCAGTGATTCAGTGACTGAGGGTTGGAACCTGCTGTAGTCAGTGATTCAGTGATTCAGTGATTCAGTGACTCAGTGATTCAGTGATTCAGTGACTGAGGGTTGGAACCTGCTGTAGTCGGTGATTCAGTGATTCAGTGATTCAGTGATTCAGTGACTGAGGGTTGGAACCTGCTGTAGTCAGTGATTCAGTGAGTCAGTGATTCAGTGATTCAGTGATTCAGTGACTGAGGGTTGGAACCTGCTGTAGTCAGTGATTCAGTGAGTCAGTGATTCAGTGATTCAGTGACTGAGGGTTGGAACCTGCTGTAGTCTGTGATTCAGTGATTCAGTGATTCAGTGACTGAGGGTTGGAACCTGCTGTAGTCGGTGATTTAGTGATTCAGTGATTCAGTGACTCAGGGTTGGAACCTGCTGTAGTCAGTGATTCAGTGATTCAGTGATTCAGTGATTCAGTGATTCAGTGATTCAGTGACTGAGGGTTGGAACCTGCTGTAGTCAGTGATTCAGTGATTCAGTGATTCAGTGACTCAGTGATTCAGTGATTCAGTGACTGAGGGTTGGAACCTGCTGTAGTCGGTGATTCAGTGATTCAGTGATTCAGTGATTCAGTGACTGAGGGTTGGAACCTGCTGTAGTCGGTGATTCAGTGACTCAGTGATTCAGTGATTCAGTGACTGAGGGTTGGAACCTGCTGTAGTCGGTGATTCAGTGATTCAGTGATTCAGTGATTCAGTGACTGAGGGTTGGAACCTGCTGTAGTCAGTGATTCAGTGAGTCAGTGATTCAGTGATTCAGTGACTGAGGGTTGGAACCTGCTGTAGTCTGTGATTCAGTGATTCAGTGATTCAGTGACTGAGGGTTGGAACCTGCTGTAGTCTGTGATTCAGTGATTCAGTGATTCAGTGACTGAGGGTTGGAACCTGCTGTAGTCGGTGATTTAGTGATTCAGTGATTCAGTGACTCAGGGTTGGAACCTGCTGTAGTCAGTGATTCAGTGATTCAGTGATTCAGTGATTCAGTGATTCAGTGACTGAGGGTTGGAACCTGCTGTAGTCAGTGATTCAGTGATTCAGTGACTCAGTGATTCAGTGATTCAGTGACTGAGGGTTGGAACCTGCTGTAGTCGGTGTTTTTTGTGATGTGTTTTGACATGTCTCCAGTAGTACTAATCCTTGTGGGTAGACTGGTTCCTACTGGTCTGTAGACGTACTGTAACAGGGTGGGACTCTTCCTAAGAGTGTGACTAACAGATTAACATCCTGACACAGGGAGAAAGTGAAAGTTTACGCTGAACCTCCTGAACTCCTCTGAGTTCACTCCAGAAACAAATCCTCAGAGAGAAACAGTCATTAAAGAGTACTTAGTGTATTTATTAATTTAATGCTTCTAGTTGTTGTAGAAGTAGATTACTCTGCTCTGGGGTGGTTGGGGGGGGGGCAGTCGGTCAAATGTACCAAAACAACCAGATATTAAAACAGGACTTTATTGTCTGTTATTCTGTTGATGCTATGATGATGATCTGAATCATTTAAACCTTCTGTTGGAAATATTTCACATTTTATAAGACAACATGAGACAGTAATTCATGGGGACAGAAATGTTTCTGCGTACCAGGAAGGACCTGCGTATGGACGGACAGACGGACGGACAGAATTTAATCATTTAGCATTGAAAGATTTACACATTGAATTCTGACGAACACAAAGGATGTTCAACGGTAGAGATGAGGACTGTTCATCTGGATTATAAAGAGGCCAGATGGACGTCCTGCTACCGTGACTACAGGACACTACAGGACGCTACAGGACGCTAGAGGACACTACAGGACACTACAGGACTCTACAGGACGCTAGAGGACACTGCAGGACACTTCAGGACACTACAGGACAGTGTTCCTCACCTCCTGAACTCCTGATACTGTAACTTGTTCCCTCCTGTCTTCCCGAAGAAGTAGGCCTGCAGAGTTGTGTTCACTCCTTCTCCGTCTTCCACTGCTTTCTGTTTCACATCCAGAGAACAACATCATCATGATATGTAATCAATATGATATCAGGATATCAAGTAGTGTTACAGACGGTGACGAGCTGACGGGATTAACACCCACCTCGGTGCCGTCTTTGGGAACTCTGGCTTTACTCTTTCCGATGATTTTCTTCAGCTTCAGAAGAAACAGAAACATTCCAACAACGTTAACGTCTGATAACCAGAGATATGAACCATTACCTTCAGTGATGTGACCCTCCTGTACATCCCTCCTCACTGACCTGAACAACCCACAGATAGAACCTGGTATATCATATTATATTATATTATAACCTATTATATTATATCATATTATATTATATTATAACCTATTATATTATATTATAACCTATTATATTATATCATATTATATTATATTATATTATATCCTATTATATTATATTATATTATAACCTATTATATTATATTATAACCTATTATATTATATCATATTATATTATATTATATTATAACCTATTATATTATATTATATCCTATTATATTATATTATAACCTATTATATTATATTATAACCTATATTATATATTATAACCTATTATATTATATTATAACCTATTATATTATATCATATTATATTATATTATATTATAACCTATTATATTATATTATATTATAACCTATTATATTATATTATATTATAACCTATTATATTATATTATAACCTATTATATTATATTATAACCTATTATATTATATTATATCCTATTATATTATATTATAACCTATTATATTATATATATTATAACCTATTATATTATATTATATTATATTATATTATAACCTGGTATATTATATTGTATTATATTATAACCTGGTATATTATATTATAACCTATTATATTATATTATATTATATTATAACCTATTATATTATATTATATTATAACCTTGTATATCATATTATATTATATTATATTATAACCTATTATATTATATTATAACCTATTATATTATATTATATTATAACCTGGTATATTATATTATAACCTGGTATATTATATTATAACCTATTATATCATATTATATTATAACCTATTATATTATATTATATTATATTATAACCTATTATATTATATTATATTATAACCTGGTATATTATATTATAACCTATTATATTATATTATATTATATTATAACCTATTATATTATATTATATTATAACCTTGTATATCATATTATATTATATTATATTATAACCTATTATATTATATTATAACCTATTATATTATATTATATTATAACCTGGTATATTATATTATAACCTGGTATATTATATTATAACCTATTATATCATATTATATTATAACCTATTATATTATATTATATTATATTATAACCTATTATATTATATTATATTATAACCTGGTATATTATATTATATTATATTATATTATATTATAACCTATTATATTATATTATATTATAACCTATTATATTATATTATATTATAACCTGGTATATTATATTATATTATATTATAACCTGGTATATTATATTATAACCTATTATATTATATTATATTATAACCTATTATATCATATTATATTATAGTATATTATAACCTATTATATTATATTATATTATAACCTATTATATTATATTATATTATATTATATTATAACCTGGTATATTATATTATATTATATTATAGATCTAATCACACAACAGACAGTCCATGCATCTCTTCCTCCTCTCCTATTGAACACTTTATGCACCAAGTCACAACATGAAACTAGGACAGCGTGCCAACATGCAGTCTACCAGCCGAGGCCTCATCTAACTGCTTTCCCATTTCCACACTTTGTGCCTCCTCGTCTCCTCGCCTCCTCGCCTCCTCGCCTCCTCGTCTCCTCGCCTCCTCCGGCTTGTGACCCGGAAATTGATCTGATCTTGAAGGACATCCTGTTTCCTAACATGCATCTGGAGGAGCTCCAGTATCAGTGAGGACACACCGGTGGTGTATAGGAGGCGTCTGGAGGAGCTACAGTATCAGTGAGGACACACCGGTGATGTATAGGAGGCGTCTGGAGGAGCTACAGTATCAGTGAGGACACACCGGTGATGTATAGGAGGCGTCTGGAGGAGCTACAGTATCAGTGAGGACACACCGGTGATGTATAGGAGGCGTCTGGAGGAGCTACAGTATCAGTGAGGACACACCGGTGGTGTATAGGAGGCGTCTGGAGGAGCTACAGTATGCTTGTTGCCTTGACTTCTCCGTCCTCGCTGCGACTAAGATGCGAGGAGAGGATTGGAGGAGAGGAGTCGAGGAGAGGAGAGGAGGCGAGGAGAGGAGTCGAGGAGAGGAGTCGAGGAGAGGAGAGGAGTCGAGGAGAGGAGTCGAGGAGAGGAGCGGAGGAGAGGAGCGGAGGAGAGGAGGATGTACAAACTGTGAAATGGGAAAGGCCTCTGGAGTCCAGACGGAGCACACTGAGGTGTTCAGAGTCGGGTTGGAACAGAGAGACTTTAAATGAAGGGACTCCAGTGAGGAGCTGATCTCAGGCTGCAGAGATGCAAACACATGATGATGAAACACAGCTAACAGCTAGCAGTGCAGCTCCGCCTCACCTGCTCACCTTCTCACCTTCTCACGGGTCCATACTTACAGCTGAGGGAGCGTCAGCACTTGAGGCAGCATTAAAGGTGGCAATAGTTTGAGATTTAAACAACAGAATCACAATCCTCTCTGAGCAACACGTCCTCCATGATCACAGTGTTCAGTATTACTACAGTACAACATTATAAAACACTGATATAGATATCAGAGGTCTCACCTTGAGGAACTCCTTCTGGTCCACCTGCTCATTGCCGTCCACATCAAGCATTCTGAAAGCGATATGAAATCCTGTCCGCGGCTCTGCAACAGTAACAGTCAGTCATCTGAGCTCTGTATTATAACACTATAGAAGAGCTCACATGGATCAATGCACTCGGTTAGTAGAGCAAACAGGCGTTAGTCAACACAGCCTGGAAGACAGGAAAGTCACAAAATCAGATCCATTCAGCACGACACCGCTGAGAGTCGAGGGAAGACCTAGAGAGGCTCATGTAAAGGTCTGGGAGGCTACTCACTGGTCAGGATGGTCAGCAGGAACAGATACTCTGTGTAGGAGATCAGACCTGCAGGACACAACACAGAGAAGAAGATAACCAACAGATACTCTGTGAACACACAGACGTCAGTGTTCCCCCGGTAACGCGTTATAATAACTAGCATTAATAAAGGGTAAACTGATGGTTAAAGGGACAGTGTGAAGGACTCGGCAGCATCTAGTGGTGTGGTTGCAGATTGCAACCAGCTGAGTCCCGCTCCTCTCACTGCTCCCTCTCCAACGCTGAGGTAACGTGAGCCGCCTCACTCAGAGGTCATCCATACCATAATAACACTACTTTACTTTAGTTCTGATGTCAGTCAGTAAGAACTGATCCCACATCTGGATCCAGCATGTTGGATGTTAGATGTTGGATGTTGGATGTGAGATGTTGGATGTTGGATGTTGGATGTTAGATGTGAGATGTTATATGTGAGATGTTGGATGTGAGATGTTGGATGTGAGATGTTGGATGTGAGATGTTAGATGTCGGATGTTGGATGTGAGATGTTGGATGTTGGATGTTGGATGTGAGATGTTGGATGTTATATGTGAGATGTGAGATGTTGGATGTTGGATGTTGGATGCGAGATGTTGGATGTTGGATGTTATATGTGAGATGTTGGATGTGAGATGTTATATGTGAGATGTTGGATGTTAGATGTTGGATGTTGGATGTGAGATGTTGGATGTGAGATGTTGGATGTTGGATGTTATATGTTGGATGTGAGATGTTGGATGTGAGATGTGAGATGTGGGATGTTGGATGTTATATGTGAGATGTTGGATGTGAGATGTTGGATGTGAGATGTTGGATGTTGGATGTTATATGTGAGATGTTGGATGTGAGATGTTGGATGTGAGATGTTGGATGTGAGATGTTGGATGTTATATGTGAGATGTTGGATGTTATATGTGAGATGTTATATGTGAGATGTTGGATGTGAGATGTTGGATGTTGGATGTGAGATGTTGGATGTTAGATGTTGGATGTTATATGTTGGATGTGAGATGTTAGATGTTGGATGTTGGATGTGAGATGTTGGATGTTGGATGTTGGATGTGAGATGTTAGATGTTGGATGTTGGATGTGAGATGTTGGATGTTGGATGTTAGATGTTGGATGTTGGATGTTAGATGTTGGATGTTAGATGTGAGATGTTGGATGTTGGATGTGAGATGTTGGATGTTAGATGTTGGATGTGAGATGTTGGATGTGAGATGTCAGATGTTGGATGTTAGATGTGAGATGTTGGATATTAGATGTTAGATGTGAGATGTTGGATGTTGGATGTTATATGTGAGATGTTGGATGTTGGATGTGAGATGTTGGATATTAGATGTTATATGTGAGATGTTGGATGTTAGATGTTAGATGTGAGATGTTGGATGTTAGATGTTGGATGTGAGATGTTGGATGTGAGATGTCAGATGTTGGATGTTAGATGTTGGATGTTGGATGTGAGATGTTGGATATTAGATGTTATATGTGAGATGTTGGATGTTGGATGTGAGATGTTGGATATTAGATGTTATATGTGAGATGTTGGATGTTGGATATTAAATGTTAGATGTGAGTTAACTATGCTGACAGATGGAGGACTCACCGTTGTCTCCGATGGTTCTGAACAGCTCATCACCGGCTGCAGCTTTAGCGGCAGCGTCCAACATCTTGTTCACTTCCTGTACAGAAACAGATCAGAGATCAGAGATCAGAGTGAACTGATGACCAGGCTCTACAGGTATATATTATGAACACAGGGTGGTGATGATGATGGGAGCGTACTTGTGTTGTTAGAATCCTCTTCTGCAGCTTCCCTACATGAGGAGAAACAGAACAGATCCGTTAATAAGACGACACTAAACTGAATGAATAACAGCACAAGGAGGCTTTATACATACATACATATATACATACATATATGCATATATACATATACATATATACATGTATATATGTATATGTATATATATATATACACATGTGTATATATATATATATATACATGTGAATGATCAGTGGAAGCAGCTCCAGAGGCTTCATGCTCCTGATCAGACTTCTACTGATCAGACCATGAAGACCAATGAGCGACGGATGGCTTCAATTATAGATGTAGGTCTTCTTTATAACCTGAACAAAGAATTACTCACACTAAAAATACTTTGCTTTTACTTAACTGAGCTTTTGTTTTGGTACATGTGCTCGATCTTACGGTGCCCCTGTGACCTGTGTACTGTGACCTGTGTACTGTGTACTGTGACCTGTGTACTGTGACCTGTGTACTGTGTACTGTGTACTGTGACCTGTGTACTGTGACCTGTGTACTGTTCACATACAGGTGACATATAACAGGAAACACCAACACCACAGGTAAGGTGAGTAAGGTGAGCTTCAGCTTCAGTGCTGCTGGACACGTCCTACACGTCTCTGCAACTATACTGGAGGGATGAAAACATGATTCCACTAATACAGAGTCTGTCTATCCTGTCAGACCAGGACCAGAGGTGTCCAACTAGGTGGAGATCTGTGTGGTGTTCTGGTCAGAGGGTTAGTGGTTCAGGTTAGATCTGTGTGGTGGTCTGGTCAGAGGGTTAGTGGTTCAGGTTAGATCTGTGTGGTGGTCTGGTCAGAGGGTTAGTGGTTCAGGTTAGATCAGTGTGGTGGTCTGGTCAGAGGGTTAGTGGTTCAGGTTAGATCTGTGTGGTGTTCTGGTCAGAGGGTTAGTGGTTCAGGTTAGATCTGTGTGGTGGTCTGGTCAGAGGGTTAGTGGTTCAGGTTAGATCTGTGTGGTGTTCTGGTCAGAGGGTTAGTGGTTCAGGTTAGATCTGTGGGGTGTTCTGGTCAGAGGGTTAGTGGTTCAGGTTAGATCTGTGGGGTGTTCTGGTCAGAGGGTTAGTGGTTCAGGTTAGATCTGTGTGGTGGTCTGGTCAGAGGGTTAGTGGTTCAGGTTAGATCTGTGTGGTGTTCTGGTCAGAGGGTTAGTGGTTCAGGTTAGATCTGTGGGGTGTTCTGGTCAGAGGGTTAGTGGTTCAGGTTAGATCTGTGGGGTGTTCTGGTCAGAGGGTTAGTGGTTCTGGTTAGATCTGTGGGGTGTTCTGGTCAGAGGGTTAGTGGTTCTGGTTAGATCTGTGGGGTGTTCTGGTCAGAGGGTTAGTGGTTCAGGTTAGATCTGTGTGGTGTTCTGGTCAGAGGGTTAGTGGTTCTGGTTAGATCTGTGGGGTGTTCTGGTCAGAGGGTTAGTGGTTCTGGTTAGATCTGTGGGGTGTTCTGGTCAGAGGGTTAGTGGTTCAGGTTAGATCTGTGTGGTGTTCTGGTCAGAGGGTTAGTGGTTCAGGTTAGATCTGTGGGGTGTTCTGGTCAGAGGGTTAGTGGTTCAGGTTAGATCTGTGTGGTGTTCTGGTCAGAGGGTTAGTGGTTCTGGTTAGATCTGTGGGGTGTTCTGGTCAGAGGGTTAGTGGTTCTGGTTAGATCTGTGGGGTGTTCTGGTCAGAGGGTTAGTGGTTCTGGTTAGATCAGTGTGGTGTTCTGGTCAGAGGGTTAGTGGTTCAGGTTAGATCTGTGTGGTGGTCTGGTCAGAGGGTTAGTGGTTCAGGTTAGATCTGGCTGCAGGTTTCTCTCCTTGCTCATCAGGAGTCATTGGTATCACCTGAGATCAGCCTCAGCTGCTGGTAATCAGCCTGCTGGGAGGCTCTATATCAGCAGGTTGGCTGCTCAGTTGGTTGTGTGTCTGCAGAAGGTCAACACCTTCAGTTGGCTCTCTGGGTTTACGTTGTGTTGGGTGTTTTGTGGGTTTAGGGATTTAGAGTGTGCACATCTTTAGTCAGCCTCGACTTCTCTTTTGTGTCTCCCCCCCTCAGTGACTCCCAACGTACATCTCATTTGGTCTGATACCTTCTGTGTTGGTCTGTCATCATTGTTGGTAGATTTAGTGGGCGACTGTGAGGAGTTATATTATATCACAGTCTCCTTTTAGAACCCAAGAGACCCTTTTATTATTATTATTATTATTATTATTATTATTATTATTATTATTATTATTAGTGTGTGCAGTTTATTTATTTGTTAGTTTCCCAGTAGCGACAGGTTTTTGTTTTCCTGGGTCACCTGGAGGACAGATCAGACCAGAGCAGAGCGGAGCGGAGAGCGATGAGTGTATAGACGGTCAGTAGATGATGAGCGTATAGACGGTCAGTAGATGATGAGTGTATAGACGGTCAGTAGATGATGAGTGTATAGACGGTCAGTAGATGATGAGCGTATAGACGGTCAGTAGATGATGAGCGTATAGACGGTCAGTAGATGGTGAGTGTATAGACGGTCAGTAGAGGATGAGTGTATAGACGGTCAGTAGATGATGAGTGTATAGACGGTCAGTAGATGGTGAGTGTATAGACGGTCAGTAGATGATGAGGGTATAGACGGTCAGTAGATGATGAGCGTATAGACGGTCAGTAGATGATGAGCGTATAGACGGTCAGTAGATGGTGAGTGTATAGACGGTCAGTAGAGGATGAGTGTATAGACGGTCAGTAGATGATGAGTGTATAGACGGTCAGTAGATGGTGAGTGTATAGACGGTCAGTAGATGATGAGGGTATAGACGGTCAGTAGATGATGAGTGATGAGGGTATAGACGGTCAGTAGATGATGAGCGTATAGACGGTCAGTAGATGATGAGTGTATAGACGGTCAGTAGATGATGAGTGTATAGACGGTCAGTAGATGATGAGGGTATAGATGGTCAGTAGATGATGAGTGTATAGACGGTCAGTAGATGATGAGGGTATAGACGGTCAGTAAATGATGAGGGTATAGACGGTCAGTAGATGATGAGGGTATAGACGGTCAGTAGATGATGAGGGTATAGATGGTCAGTAGATGATGAGTGTATAGACGGTCAGTAAATGATGAGGGTATAGACGGTCAGTAGATGATGTGTATAGACGGTCAGTAGATGATGAGGGTATAGACGGTCAGTAGATGATGAGGGTATAGACGGTCAGTAGATGATGAGTGATGAGGGTATAGACGGTCAGTAGATGATGAGGGTATAGACGGTCAGTAGATGATGAGGGTATAGACGGTCAGTAGATGATGTGTATAGACGGTCAGTAGATGAGTGTATAGACGGTCAGTAGATGATGAGTGATGAGTGTATAGACGGTCAGTAGATGAGTGTATAGACGGTCAGTAAATGATGAGGGTATAGACGGTCAGTAGATGATGAGGGTATAGATGGTCAGTAGATGATGAGTGTATAGACGGTCAGTAGATGATGAGGGTATAGACGGTCAGTAGATGATGAGGGTATAGATGGTCAGTAGATGATGAGTGTATAGACGGTCAGTAAATGATGAGGGTATAGACGGTCAGTAGATGATGAGGGTATAGACGGTCAGTAGATGATGAGTGATGAGGGTATAGACGGTCAGTAGATGATGTGTATAGACGGTCAGTAGATGATGAGGGTATAGACGGTCAGTAGATGATGAGGGTATAGACGGTCAGTAGATGATGAGTGATGAGGGTATAGACGGTCAGTAGATGATGAGGGTATAGACGGTCAGTAGATGATGAGGGTATAGACGGTCAGTAGATGATGTGTATAGACGGTCAGTAGATGATGAGTGTATAGACGGTCAGTAGATGATGAGGGTATAGACGGTCAGTAGATGATGAGGGTATAGACGGTCAGTAGATGATGTGTATAGACGGTCAGTAGATGATGAGTGTATAGACGGTCAGTAGATGATGAGGGTATAGATGGTCAGTAGATGATGAGTGTATAGACGGTCAGTAAATGATGAGGGTATAGACGGTCAGTAGATGATGAGGGTATAGACGGTCAGTAGATGATGAGTGATGAGGGTATAGACGGTCAGTAGATGATGTGTATAGACGGTCAGTAGATGATGAGGGTATAGACGGTCAGTAGATGATGAGGGTATAGACGGTCAGTAGATGATGAGTGATGAGGGTATAGACGGTCAGTAGATGATGAGGGTATAGACGGTCAGTAGATGATGAGGGTATAGACGGTCAGTAGATGATGAGTGTATAGACGGTCAGTAGATGATGAGGGTATAGATGGTCAGTAGATGATGAGTGTATAGACGGTCAGTAAATGATGAGGGTATAGACGGTCAGTAGATGATGAGGGTATAGACGGTCAGTAGATGATGAGTGATGAGGGTATAGACGGTCAGTAGATGATGTGTATAGACGGTCAGTAGATGATGAGGGTATAGACGGTCAGTAGATGATGAGGGTATAGACGGTCAGTAGATGATGAGTGATGAGGGTATAGACGGTCAGTAGATGATGAGGGTATAGACGGTCAGTAGATGATGAGGGTATAGACGGTCAGTAGATGATGTGTATAGACGGTCAGTAGATGATGAGTGTATAGACGGTCAGTAGATGATGAGGGTATAGACGGTCAGTAGATGATGAGGGTATAGACGGTCAGTAGATGATGTGTATAGACGGTCAGTAGATGATGAGTGTATAGACGGTCAGTAGAGGATGAGTGTATAGACGGTCAGTAGATGATGAGGGTATAGACGGTCAGTAGATGATGAGGGTATAGACGGTCAGTAGATGATGAGGGTATAGACGGTCAGTAGATGATGTGTATAGACGGTCAGTAGATGCTTACGGTCAACATTCTCCAGCATCACAGAGAACAGGAAGTCTCTGGGGGTCATGTAGGGCTCCTGGTCGTAAACCACCGAGGCAAACTGGTTGAAACGGATCTTTCTGGCAGAGAGATGGGGAGCTGCAGCTTCCTGGAACACAGTCACACATACACATCACTAGTACTAGTACTGTAGTACTGTATACTACTGAACCACGGTACTAGTACTGTAGTAGTAGTACTACTGTAGTACTGTTGTAGTAGTACTAGTAGTAGTAGTAGTACTGTTACTGTAGTAGTACTGTAGTAGTGGTGTAGTAGTAGTAGTACTGTTACTGTAGTAGTACTGTAGTAGTGGTGTAGTAGTAGTAGTACTGTAGTAATAACAGTAGTAGTGATAAACAGGTGTGTGTGTGGTGTGTGTGAGTGGTGTGTGTGAGTGGTGTGTGTGTGTGTGTGTGTGTGAGTAGTGTATGTGTGTGGTGTGTGTGAGTAGTGTGTGAGTGGTGTGTGTGTGAGTAGTGTGTGTGTGGTGTGTGTGTGAGTGGTGTGTGTGTGAGTGGTGTGTGTGTGGTGTGTGTGTGAGTGGTGTGTGTGTGAGTGGTGTGTGTGTGGTGTGTGTGTGTGAGTAGTGTGTGTGTGGTGTGTGTGTGTGAGTAGTGTGTGTGTGTGTGTGAGTGGTGTGTGTGTGGTGTGTGTGTGGTGTGTGTGAGTGGTGTGTGTGTGGTGTGTGTGTGTGAGTAGTGTGTGTGGTGTGTGTGAGTAGTGTGTGTGGTGTGTGTGTGTGGTGTGTGTGAGTGGTGTGTGTGTGGTGTGTGTGTGTGTGTGGTGTGTGTGTGAGTGGTGTGTGTGTGAGTGGTGTGTGTGTGGTGTGTGTGTGAGTGGTGTGTGTGTGAGTGGTGTGTGTGTGGTGTGTGTGTGTGAGTAGTGTGTGTGTGGTGTGTGTGTGTGAGTAGTGTGTGTGTGTGTGTGAGTGGTGTGTGTGTGGTGTGTCACTGAGTGACAGCTGGGGCCGTTATAACATAATATAATATAATATCAGTTAGTAGTTGATACAGTATAAAGTATTTACAGCCTTTCTGAGTATATTAGGCAGTATATATATAAACACATGTATATATCAGAGGTCCAGAGGTGTACTGTCAGTAATACACACTATATCAGTAGTATATGATCAGTATTGATCCAGTGGATGGTGTGATGGTGTGATGGTGTGATGATGTGATGGTGTGATGGTGTGATGGTGTGATGGTGTGTACTCACTGTTGGAGTCTCAGCAGCATGAAGAACACAGAGCAGAGTCCTGCTAGCACTAGCATTAGCATTAGCATTAGCATTAGCATTAGCATTAGCATTAGCATTAGCATGGTAATAACAGAGCAGTCCGGTTCCGATGACGGAGCCCAGAACACCCGGCCCCACCGCCCTGCTCCTCAGAGCCGTCCTGAGGACAGCAGAGACTCTGATCCAGCTGGACATGATGCAGGAAGCTAACAACCAGGCTAACTGAAGCTAACAGCAAGGCTTCCGGGGCTGCGCACACAGGCTGCGCACACCTTATGTATCTTCTTTGATAGTGCCACGCCCACCACTGGGTGACGTCACGCCCTGAAACGGTTCCGGAAAGACCATACATGGTCATGGAATAAATAAAGGGATGGTTCAGGTGAAACAGATAAAGACATCCTGACAAACTGAATTAAATCATCTAAAACTTAACTTCAGGACACAGCTCATTAATTTAGCTAAAATACTTTCAGTGATCACAAATGTAAAGATCCCTGCAGATATAAGAAAAAAGACTGCTTTGAATATTAAATGAATATTAAATATGGTTTTCCCACAGAAAACTTCAATGACTTTGTTAAAACATCTTAAAATAGCATCTCCTCCTCTGGATGTGTTAGGGAGGGAGGACCTCGTTCTCATTCTGCCTACTGAAGCTTTAATATCTACTGCAGTGATCAATCAGACAATACATCAACCGTTCATCTGAGGGGTCTTTAACATTCTAACTTAGATTAACCGTAACATTATAAAGTGTCCGTCACCACGCTACAGACCTACAGAGGGGAAAGAAGACAACATGAAGTGATGAACAGATTTTATGAGACCATATTTCCACAGACGGATATTGGCAGATTCATTCAATTCAATAAACTCATCATAATTCAATGTACATTCTTAAAACATACATCAAGTTGTGCAGATTTTGTGCAATGCTGTGTATACATGTATGTTTTATAATAGAATAGACGCTGCATGACCACGTCTGTCTTCCACCGTGCACGAGCCTTAAGTGCAAAACAAGCCTTTATTTTTACTCAGATAAATTATTCACACACATTTTATTTAAAAGTGCACGTACGTAGCTGGGATGAGATTCAGCATCGGCTGCTATAAGAAAGCCATAAATACAGCGTAGAAATGTTTGCAATGTGCCAGTTACAGATGTGTTCAGGAGCAGGACTCCCTCTGGAGAGCAGCAGCAGCTCTTCAGTGGATCTCCAGCAGAGCTTCAGTCCTGCAGTCAGCTCCAACTCCACCGTGTGTTTCCTTATCAACGGCATATCTACACACTTTACTGTGTTATCATATCTTACTGTACGTACCACCTCCAACATCTTTACTGTGTTATCATATCTAACTGTACGTACCACCTCTAACATCTTTACTGTGTTATCATATCTAACTGTATGTACCACCTCTAACATCTTTACTGTGTGTTATCATATCTAACTGTACGTACCACCTCCAACATCTTTACTGTGTTATCATATCTTACTGTACGTACCACCTCCAACATCTTTACTGTGTTATCATATCTTACTGTACGTACCACCTCCAACATCTTTACTGTGTGTTATCATATCTAACTGTACGTACCACCTCCAACATCTTTACTGTGTTATCATATCTTACTGTACGTACCACCTCCAACATCTTTACTGTGTTATCATATCTAACTGTATGTACCACCTCTAACATCTTTACTGTGTGTTATCATATCTTACTGTACGTACCACCTCTAACATCTTTACTGTGTGTTATCATATCTAACTGTACGTACCACCTCCAACATCTTTACTGTGTTATCATATCTTACTGTACGTACCACCTCCAACATCTTTACTGTGTGTTATCATATCTAACTGTACGTACCACCTCCAACATCTTTACTGTGTTATCATATCTTACTGTACGTACCACCTCCAACATCTTTACTGTGTTATCATATCTTACTGTACGTACCACCTCCAACATCTTTACTGTGTGTTATCATATCTTACTGTACGTACCACCTCCAACATCTTTACTGTGTGTTATCATATCTAACTGTACGTACCACCTCCAACATCTTTACTGTGTTATCATATCTTACTGTACGTACCACCTCCAACATCTTTACTGTGTGTTATCATATCTAACTGTACGTACCACCTCCAACATCTTTACTGTGTGTTATCATATCTTACTGTACGTACCACCTCTAACATCTTTACTGTGTTATCATATCTTACTGTACGTACCACCTCCAACATCTTTACTGTGTGTTATCATATCTAACTGTACGTACCACCTCCAACATCTTTACTGTGTTATCATATCTTACTGTACGTACCACCTCCAACATCTTTACTGTGTTATCATATCTAACTGTACGTACCACCTCCAACATCTTTACTGTGTTATCATATCTAACTGTACGTACCACCTCCAACATCTTTACTGTGTTATCATATCTAACTGTACGTACCACCTCCAACATCTTTACTGTGTTATCATATCTAACTGTACGTACCACCTCCAACATCTTTACTGTGTTATCATATCTAACTGTACGTACCACCTCCAACATCTTTACTGTGTTATCATATCTAACTGTACGTACCACCTCTAACATCTTTACTGTGTTATCATATCTAACTGTACGTACCACCTCCAACATCTTTACTGTGTGTTATCATATCTTACTGTACGTACCACCTCCAACATCTTTACTGTGTTATCATATCTAACTGTACGTACCACCTCCAACATCTTTACTGTGTTATCATATCTAACTGTACGTACCACCTCCAACATCTTTACTGTGTGTTATCATATCTTACTGTACGTACCACCTCCAACATCTTTACTGTGTTATCATATCTAACTGTACGTACCACCTCCAACATCTTTACTGTGTTATCATATCTAACTGTATGTACCACCTCTAACATCTTTACTGTGTGTTATCATATCTAACTGTACGTACCACCTCCAACATCTTTACTGTGTTATCATATCTTACTGTACGTACCACCTCCAACATCTTTACTGTGTGTTATCATATCTTACTGTACGTACCACCTCCAACATCTTTACTGTGTTATCATATCTAACTGTACGTACCACCTCCAACATCTTTACTGTGTTATCATATCTTACTGTACGTACCACCTCCAACATCTTTACTGTGTTATCATATCTAACTGTACGTACCACCTCCAACATCTTTACTGTGTTATCATATCTAACTGTACGTACCACCTCCAACATCTTTACTGTGTTATCATATCTAACTGTACGTACCACCTCCAACATCTTTACTGTGTTATCATATCTTACTGTACGTACCACCTCCAACATCTTTACTGTGTTATCATATCTAACTGTACGTACCACCTCCAACATCTTTACTGTGTTATCATATCTTACTGTACGTACCACCTCCAACATCTTTACTGTGTGTTATCATATCTAACTGTACGTACCACCTCCAACATCTTTACTGTGTGTTATCATATCTAACTGTACGTACCACCTCCAACATCTTTACTGTGTGTTATCATATCTTACTGTACGTACCACCTCCAACATCTTTACTGTGTTATCATATCTAACTGTACGTACCACCTCCAACATCTTTACTGTGTTATCATATCTAACTGTACGTACCACCTCTAACATCTTTACTGTGTTATCATATCTAACTGTACGTACCACCTCCAACATCTTTACTGTGTTATCATATCTAACTGTACGTACCACCTCCAACATCTTTACTGTGTTATCATATCTAACTGTACGTACCACCTCCAACATCTTTACTGTGTGTTATCATATCTTACTGTACGTACCACCTCCAACATCTTTACTGTGTTATCATATCTAACTGTACGTACCACCTCTAACATCTTTACTGTGTGTTATCATATCTTACTGTACGTACCACGGTCGTACACGGTGTACTACGTCACGGCGACACGGTGACGCCGTGAGCGATGAACAGTTACAGCCACACGAAATATACTATAAAGCTCCTATTTCAGTGATTTAAATCTGTTTTCAATGACGGACTCACCGTCCAGATTCATGTTTCAACTGTTTCCTCTTCTGCTCAGCATGACATGGCACTTTATGGAAAAACACACGGTGACTGAACAAAATAACATTCACTCTGTTAACACACAGCTCACCTGTTCTCCTCCAGGAGGACAGGTAGACACCGTCTCTTCTGTCCTCTACTGTCCTCAGTAACACAGGTAGACACAGCAACACGTCTCTGACACAGCAAAACGTCTATACTGTCCTCAGTAGTACAGGTAGACACAGCAACACGTCTCTACTGTCCTCAGTAACACAGGTAGACACAGCAACACGTCTCTACTGTCCTCAGTAACACAGGTAGACACAGCAACACGTCTCTACTGTCCTCAGTAGTACAGGTAGACACAGCAACAAGTCTCTACTGTCCTCAGTAGTACAGGTAGACACAGCAACACGTCTCTACTGTCCTCAGTAGTACAGGTAGACACAGCAACACGTCTCTACTGTCCTCAGTAACACAGGTAGACACAGCAACACGTCTCTACTGTCCTCAGTAACACAGGTAGACACAGCAACACGTCTCTACTGTCCTCAGTAGTACAGGTAGACACAGCAACAAGTCTCTACTGTCCTCAGTAGTACAGGTAGACACAGCAACACGTCTCTACTGTCCTCAGTAACACAGGTAGACACAGCAACACGTCTCTACTGTCCTCAGTAGTACAGGTAGACACAGCAACACGTCTCTACTGTCCTCAGTAACACAGGTAGACACAGAGCAACACGTCTCTACTGTCCTCAGTAACACGGGTAGACACAGCAACACGTCTCTACTGTCCTCAGTAGTACAGGTAGACACAGCAACAAGTCTCTACTGTCCTCAGTAGTACAGGTAGACACAGCAACAAGTCTCTACTGTCCTCAGTAGTACAGGTAGACACAGCAACAAGTCTCTACTGTCCTCAGTAGTACAGGTAGACACAGCAACACGTCTCTACTGTCCTCAGTAACACAGGTAGACACAGCAACACGTCTCTACTGTCCTCAGTAGTACAGGTAGACACAGCAACAAGTCTCTACTGTCCTCAGTAGTACAGGTAGACACAGCAACACGTCTCTACTGTCCTCAGTAGTACAGGTAGACACAGCAACACGTCTCTACTGTCCTCAGTAACACAGGTAGACACAGCAGTTTTCCCGACCTCGACCCCTTACGGAGTTTCACGCTGTCGATACTACAGCGCCTGACTTCCCCCTCTGCTCCTGTCATAATGACTATGTCTTCTTTTATACCTTCTGTGTTGATCTACCATATGAGTAGATGATAAAACCTACTAGTGGGTGTAGTAGGCCCCTACTGACCCACATCTATGGTGACTGATGAGGCCTGTTTAACAGTCTAATCAGCTGAATAATGAATCATCCAGAGCAGCATGTACTAAAGGAGTTTATCCTTTACTTCTTATTGGGGCTGAATCTGATACAACAGCATACCTCCAGTATGTCCTGCTGCTCCTATAGATACTGGATGTACTTATATACACTATGATATTTAATGGTGGATCCTAATTTGCATATTTTTCATTTTAAATGTAATAAACATGAATATATATTTTTTTATTTGTGGATTAATACAAATGTTTTAATTTTACCCATTTCAGTTCAGAGTATTGTTTTTATTAGAGCACAGGATTTATTGGTATACATACAAAGATAGGTATATACAATATTCATGACTCGGATCATGACAGTTTATTACATTTAACTTGCCTTTTGATGGAGAGAGTTCAATCAGTTTGACCTTCAGAATGAAAGACACGGGGGGACGGGGGGGACGGAGAGGCTGGACTCTCAGAGGATCGGGGGGGACAGAAGGGGGGACAGAAGGGGGGACAGAAGGGGGACGGAGAGGCTGGACTCTCAGAGGACCGGGGGGGACAGAAGGGGGGACAGAAGGGGGACGGAGAGGCTGGACTCTCAGAGGACCGGGGGAGACAGAAGGGGAGACAGAAGGGGGACGGAGAGGCTGGACTCTCAGAGGACCGGGGGGGGGGACAGAAGGGGGACAAAAGGGGGACGGAGAGGCTGGACTCTCAGAGGACCGGGGGGGGGACAGAAGGGGGACAGAAGGGGGACAGAGAGGCTGGACTCTCAGAGGACCGGGGAGGGGGGACAGAAGGGGGACGGAGTGGGGGACAGAAGGGGGACGGAGAGGCTGGACTGTCAGAGGACCGGTGTGGGGGGAGTTTTTACAGTTTGGGGTACCAGGGTCTCTGGTGGTGTTGATGGATCATTGGAACATTTCCCAGCTGAACTCAGTAAACAGCAGTAATCCAGTAGAACCAGCAGCCGGGCCGTCGGGCCGTCGGGCCGTCGGGCTTCTTAACTCATGTTACAGACGAAGGAGGAGTCACCCCCCCCACCACCACATCTTCTCATGCTTCCTGTGGTTACAGGACAACCCTCCCTCCTCAGACTCACCTCTGGATTCTCAGTAGTGGACCATGATAGTAAAATACATTCCCCCCCTCACATTCAGTTATTGCGATTCCAACACGGCCCAGCGTCTCCCAGAACCAAAGAAAGGCAAGTTTAACAGGTGCACTAATAGACTTCTTCATGCAATGTTCTGATGTCTGTCATGTATACAAAGGCATGGTGTCACCTCGGCGTCTTTTTACTTTGAGCATCGCCACGTTGAACACACCGTGGATCACAATCTGATGGAAAGCTCTTTTCTTCACATGGATCGTTGTGGACAAACAATAATAATCATAATCATAATAACAACAATAGAAACCAAAAGGATAAGAAGTGTGTGTTCATCGACACCGATGAGGTCAGGTGGGTAACACCAGCATTCCGTTATATTAACATGATTCAAAGCTTAGCCGTGTGATGGGATTAAATGTCTTTATGGTTAGTGTACAGATGTGTCGGGTGTATACAGATGTGTCGGGTGTATACAGATGTGTCAGGTGGATACAGATGTGTCAGGTGTCTAAGGTGCACAACTGCCCGGAGAAAGCTTTACGAGGATGTGACAAATCATAGAGTTCACATTTGCAATTGTTTCCTTTTCCTCTTTTTCTCTCTTCAATAAAGAGAAGAAATAAAAAAGTATATTGCTTCAAAAAACTGTTTTTCTTTTCTTTGTTTTTTTGATATCGTGAAACATTTCATTCCCCCGTTCTGGGGTTTGTTGTCTATCTAGACGGAGCATTACATTATCAGTCAAAGATACATACAGAAAGATGCTGTGGATCCAAGAGATTAAACGATCGACGATGGGACGTGACAGTGACTACTTCCTGGAGTCACTTGTTGGAGTCTGTCTGTCTGTGAGTCTGTCGGGCCGACCTCCTCTCTCCCAGCAGGTGGCTCGATGCAAGCACTGATGTATTGGCTGGGTGAAGGGGGGGGGGGGCTGAGAGATTAGTCCGTCACAGTAACGATAGTCAGTCCGAGGAGGACCGCGGCCTCGGTGTGTTCCAGCTCTGTGACCGAGGATCTGCAAACCTAGCTGCACATGCTCTCCATCCGTCCCTCCCTCCCGCTGCCTCCGACGCCGTTAGTCAGTGAGTAATGTTAAAACACAAAGGGGGGGGGGGGCTCCTCATTTGCTCTTTCCAGACGTGCTGGACCCCCCCGCCCCGCCCTCCATTTTGTCGGCGATTTCTGACGTGTCTAACTTCTCGGAGCCGTCGCCTTTCTCTGACCTCTCCTTCTCGGACCGCTCCTCCCCTTCGGCGAGCTCGGACCTCTCTGACCGGGCGTCGGCGTCCCCCTCCGACTTCTCCTTCCTCTCCGAGTGGTCGGGGTCCATGGACGAGGTGCCCGGCGTGCCCATGGCCTCGTGCTCAGCTATAGAGGTGGTGATGTTTGAAGTCCAAGCCTTCAGGTCCTCCTACGGAGAGCAGCAGAGGACACAGGTTCATATGAGGAAGCTCTTTCTCCTCTGCATGTTTTAGGATCTACACCATTTCATAATTTCAGATCAAAGTTATAACTTCAATTCACAGCGTGCATCTACTGATGGACCAGATGAGAACCGCGATGGCGTCCTCCTCAGCTGTACCGTTAGCTGACTCAGTGGTGCTCGAGACGTTGGTGAGTTTTTAAATCATTTTTTTGGAGCTTCGAGCACCAAAAGCTACGATCCATCTAGTTCCATTACACCGGAGAGAGGCGGCATCTCTACGGCCGATACCTCCAACACTCAGCAGCTCACACCAAAACTATCCAGATCCATAGATAACAACAGGTGAGAGGAAAAATATGGATTTTTGATTTGGGGGTGAACTGTCCCTTTAAGTACAGTTTTCTAGTCGGCCTAAATGAAGTGCATGAAACATTTAAACTGGAATGACATTTAGTTATCCCTCGTTAGTAGTTTGTTATTTTATAAAACAGTATTGTTAATAGTTTTCTATTATTAAGAGGAAGAAAAAGGTCTTTAATATCAGAAATGTTCATATTCATGTTATCCGAGTGGCGGGTCTGTTAGACTGTCAGCAGCTGGCCTGCTGTTACTTTCCTCGTAGCCTTCGCGTCGTGGGCCGACAGGACCGCCTAAAGACTTGGTACTTCACCCGGCTGGCCGTGGTTCTGCAGGACGTAGCCGTGCACGCTTCGGCCAGCTCCGTGACCGTCTCTCAGCCTCAGCCGGACTCTGAGCACGTTCAGAAGTTAGTTTCCATAAATAATATAGGTTACTACTTTTAATGTAACTTTTAATGTAACTGTTTTTGTACATGTTTTGTTTCTGTTTCTGTTTTTAATTTCCTGTTTTTGTCTGTATCTTTATAAAATGACTTTAACTGTGACTCAGTGTTATCCTGTGTGTTGTCTGCTCCTCGTCACCGATCTGTTGCAAAGCCTGATTAAAACATAAATAAAGTAGAGCAAAGTGTGTTCATGGTGTTGAAGGGACATGTCAGCCAGTCAGTCATAATGCAACCCATGACTCACAGAGAGGAGAACACCGGAGACACACACGACCTGTTCATAT
The DNA here is from genome assembly GCA_916701275.1 of Sebastes miniatus. Lineage (NCBI taxonomy): Eukaryota > Metazoa > Chordata > Actinopteri > Perciformes > Sebastidae > Sebastes > Sebastes miniatus. The sequence continues at coordinate 30,646,405 of CAKALS010000016.1, read as the reverse complement.
GATGCACTCACAGCTGCTTTTAGTCTTTTGGTGACAAGATCACCAGACTTTCCTGAATACATGCAGCAAACCTTAAAGTATAGACATCTCTGACATGTAGTCTCTCATGGACCTCTTATGTGGATTATGTCTCATGTCTACTCAAACATTCATGTTCTTACCTCGTCTTTTGCGTGGAACGCAAAGTTGATTCCATCGTTTATTCTGTTGCAGAGAAAATCAACAGTCAGTTTGTCATTCACTGTAACGCCTTATAACATTATAACAATGTCAAATCACATTTCTGCCATCTGCAGTCAGTCATTTTGAACAAATATGATAAAAAGTTATGTCACTATATCCTGACAGTATTACAGATTATTACAGATTATTACAGATTATGGGCTGCCCTCTCCCCTCCCTGGAAGATCTGTACAGTTCCCTGTTTCAGGGAACCATCTCAGCACGGACTGACAGATTAAAGAACAGCCATAACTGCACTAAACACAGTAAAGTATTCACCGTGCAATAATGATATGAGTCGTGCAGTACCTGCAGGATGTCAATGTCTCGTGTGTGTTTTTATAGTTTTATTGTTTTTTATAGTTTTAGACACGTTATTGTTCATGTTTCTTTCACTTTTTAAGGATTGCATTTAAATTTCGTTGTACTTGTGCAATGACAGTAAAGATATATTCTATTAAGATCATCGACTGCTGCCCAAAGACCGCTCGGCTCCAGCTCAGCTGTGATTGGCTGTTGTCCTCCAGGATTAGGACCACTAGGAGGACTCAGAGGAACACGATGGTCCTCACAGATTCTATCTGTCAGGATACAGTGACAGTTCTATACAGATACCGGTTCTATATACAGTATTCTATGTCCCAACAGAAGAGCTCTTACTGAAGAATGAAGACGTTCTTCTTCTTCTTGTATCCCATCGAAGGATCGAATGTGCAGTTACAGAGGTCGACAGGAAGCTCCTCGTTTAGCGTGGCGGTGCGGTTCCTACCATCCTTGTAGAAGGTCAGTTGTCCGTCCTTCAGCACACAGAAGACGTTCGTCCAGGACTTACTGTCGAATCAAAATGACACATTGAGCAGATCTTCACAGATTAACATCAATACATAACTTTATAAAAATACATTTTCTATCAGTACTAGCCGATATTAGAGATGGACGACCACACCAAACGATATTCTGTCTTTAAAGAAACATCATGTGACATTGCAAAAGTACAACAAACTTCAGATTCACAAATGTTTTAACACTCATTGAATTGATTTTTTTGCTAAGCCCCGCCTCCTTAGTTACTGTTGCTACGACAGACCGGCAACACGCCATCCAGAGGAGGCTCTCATGACTACGCCCCCTTTTGGTGGAAACCAATCCCGTGTCCCTCGTCGACGGGAACAGAGGACACATGTCTCCAAACTTCTACTTTAAACAAACCGCTAACAGTAATAATCCAAGCTATAGACCAGACCAGCATGGCTCCAAGCTATAGACCAGACCAGCGTGGCTCCAAGCTATAGACCAGACCAGCGTGGCTCCAAGCTCTAGACCAGACCAGCGTGGCTCCAAGCTATAGACCAGACCAGCATGTCTTAATGGCTCCAAGCTATAGACCAGACCAGCATGGCTTTATGGCTCCAAGCTATAGACCAGACCAGCATGGCTCCAAGCTATAGACCAGACCAGCATGGCTCCAAGCTATAGACCAGACCAGCGTGGCTCCAAGCTCTAGACCAGACCAGCGTGGCTCCAAGCTATAGACCAGACCAGCGTGGCTCCAAGCTCTAGACCAGACCAGCGTGGCTCCAAGCTCTAGACCAGACCAGCATGTCTTAATGGCTCCAAGCTATAGACCAGACCAGCATGGCTTTATGGCTCCAAGCTATAGACCAGACCAGCATGGCTCCAAGCTATAGACCAGACCAGCATGGCTCCAAGCTATAGACCAGACCAGCGTGGCTCCAAGCTATAGACCAGACCAGCATGGCTTTATGGCTCCAAGCTATAGACCAGACCAGCATGGCTCCAAGCTCTAGACCAGACCAGCATGTCTTAATGGCTCCAAGCTATAGACCAGACCAGCATGGCTTTATGGCTCCAAGCTATAGACCAGACCAGCGTGGCTCCAAGCTATAGATCAGACCAGCATGTCTTTATGGCTCCAAGCTATAGACCAGACCAGCATGGCTCCAAGCTATAGACCAGACCAGACCAGTGTGGCTCCAAGCTATAGACCAGACCAGCAAGTCTTTATGGCTCCAAGCTATAGACCAGACCAGCGTGGCTCCAAGCTATAGACCAGACCAGCGTGGCTTTATGGCTCCAAGCTATAGACCAGACCAGACTGCGACACTCGGCTAAACGTAACCGGCGTTTCTTTTTGCTAAGCTTGTCTGACCTAGCAACAGTAACTAAGGGGGGGCGATACTTAAGGTCGGGGTCTGTAGCGGTTGTACCTGTTTGGGCTCCTCTGCTGAGCTTCGAGGTCGGAGGCGGTGGCCTTTTTGCGGTAGAGGAAGCCTTCGTTTTGGGCAGTGTGTGACGGCGGCTGAGGTGTCGTTGGGGCACCAGTAGCTGGAGCCGAGCGAGAACGCCGCGTCTCCTCGGGCTCTTTTGGACGGGGCCTCCTCCTCGGTTTGGGGCGGTCTCGGGCACGCGGACGTCCATCAAAACGAGTCACGGGTGCCGAGAGGCTGCTCGCGGGACGATAAGACTCTCCTCGCGCCTGAGAAAGTAGAAAAAAAAGAGAACATGACACCGAGACAAAAAAATGAACATACTTAACACCGTTGTGACACGTAAGCAAACTCACACTAGCTGCCTCTCTCTCCTGGACCTGCTCTACAATCTCTGCCATGGTGGACCTCTTCTCCCTGCAGTGACAACAGACACCAGTCACCCCAACAGTGAACACAATCATTATTAAATCAATCAAAGTCTTGAGGCTCACACTGCAGAGTGCTAACGAGGCCAGCTGGAAAGCCAAACTTTGTAAAGATCATTTGAATTTCACCGTCACCAGCAGGACTCGTTGACGTACCCTGAGCGTTTGTCAGAGCCGTCCTTCACCGAGCCCTCCAGGTCACTGGAGTCCTGCCTCTGCAGCCTCTGCTTGCCGTTTCCCTCCTGCTCGCTGGACGACTGCCTCTCCAGGCGCCGCCGGTAGCGCTCCTGACGCACAATCAGCGGCAGCTCGTTCAGCCTGGCTTGGATCTCCTGTTCGCTGGAGGTCTGTCTGCCCAGCTTGTACTCCCTCTCTCGCCTCAGATGGTCCATCTGAGGATCCGAGCGGCTGCCGCGGGGATCCCTCTGGAGGCGGCCGTGGAGGAGCTCCAGCCCCGACTCTGGCACCCCCACCATGTCTGCCATCGGGATGTCCCCAAACTGTTCCCGCTGGACTCTGCTGGCCTCCAGGAGGGGGTTTACAGCCTTGTGGATGTGGTTGATCCTGGGCTGCATGAAGTCAGCTTTCAGGTGCTGCCATGCGTACGCCATTTTAGGGTCCATGATGCCGCCGCTCTGCGCGATGTAACCAGAACTGCCCAGACTTCCACTGCTGTAATGATTTTGTGCCAGAAAGCCCGAGCTACCCATTCCCCCACCGCTCTGATAATTCTGCGCTAGGTATCCAGAACTGACCACATTAGGCTGTTGTGCCAAATATCCTGTACTCCCTAAATTAGGCTGTTGTGCCAAATATCCTGTACTCCCTAAATTAGGCTGTTGTGCCAAATATCCTGTACTTCCTAAATTAGGCTGTTGTGCCAAATACCCAGAACTCCCTAAATTAGGCTGTTGTGCCAAATATCCAGAGCTCCCAATATTAGGCTGTTGTGCCAAATATCCAGAGCTCCCCATATTAGGCTGTTGTGCCAAATATCCTGTACTCCCTAAATTAGGCTGATGTCCCAAGTATCCAGAACTTCCCATATGTTGGGGTTGGGCCAAATATCCAGAACTGCCCATATTCTGTTGAGGCAGGAAGCCGGGGCTTCCCATACCTCCGCCGCTTGGCTGCTGAGCTAGGTTACCTGAACTTCCTAACCTGCCACTGCCTAGATGGTTTTGCGTGCTACCCAAACTCCCAGTAGTCAGTCCAAAGTACCCAGAACTCTCTGCACTGCCAGCAGTTTGATGGTTTATCCCAAGGTAAGTAGAAGTGTCTGCTCCAGCACTCTGGGAGGTCAGTGCCGAGAAACCGGAGTCACTTCCACCTCCGGCCGCCGGGTGGTTCATCCCGAGGTACGAGGAGCTCACCAACTTCCCACCGCACTGCTGTTCCAGTCCGTGGTAGCCTGATCCGTTTATAACTGGCTTGTAGCTGGATAGGGTTGAGGACAATCTCTGGGTTGCGTGGGTGGCACCCAGATCCAGACTGGTCTGTAAGGGTTTGGGTTCTATATGCGCCTGTACCGTCTGCCTCAAGAAAGATGAGGTAGCACTGGTTGAGGGAACGCTGGGAGTCAGACACGATAACGGGAACATCCTTCGGCTGGAGAGTGGGGTTGTCTTCTTCTCCTCCTCTTTCTTCTTCTCAGCCTAAAGAGAGAGTTAACTTAATAACTGATAGCTCTACAGAAACCCAGTTCAAACCAGAAATCAAAGGCAGGATGGTCCAATAAAATGGAGGTAGGACAAGTTATCAGGAATGATTTGCTCATTTCAAAACAGACTGTTTTATTGGCTACTAAGCAATGTGGCATGAGAAGCAGACGGGTGCAGTGAATGAGGGTACCCCACATGCAGTAAACGTCACGAGACACGTTTCAGCCCATAACGATGCAAACTCACGGCATGCGCCCATGCCCGCTAAGCAAACACAACATCCCAAGGTCACTTCTTTTTTCTTCCTGTAGCAGCATTAAATTGTGACTCCACCAAAGTGATTAAACATTTATCTACAAGCTTACTGCGGAAAGCTGGCGGAGAGAGCTGAAGCGTTCTTTCCAGGTTACAGCAGCCTTGCGGAAGGCTTCGTGGCGAAGGATGAGTTGCTCAACCTCGTCTGTTTGGGCCCGGGCCTCTCCTCCCTCTGGCTCCCTGGAGGCGATCAGCGGCTCCTTGGCCTTCAGCCAGGCCTCCGCCTTCACCGTCTCCTGGGCGAACTGGAACTTCTCCTGCTCTGGAGGTGACATCGGACCAACAGCACGGTTACCGTCGCTCCAATGCACGCTCTCATAGTGGTGATATAATGGTGATATTTATACGTTAGATCGTAGAGATTGTGTATCTCATCATTTCGGTCTTGTTCAGAGTGAGTAATGTAATGTCAGCGCAAACAAGAAGAACAATAAGATTCATACATGATTCATGATAAAAACATTTCTAGTTTGAGCCCATTTGACATTTAACATAGTTCTGCTCTGATGTAGTCGTCTATAGTGAGTTACTCACTGCGCTGTAACTTCTCCTGGTGTTTGTCCCATTTCTCAACCAGATCCCTCTGCTTAGCCAGAAGACTGTCCAGCTTCTCTTGTATCTGTGGTGACGGACAGATTGCAGTCATGACCACAACAACACATTGCTGCATCTTAATCAAGTCTTTGTATGGGTGCATTGTGTGTTAGTCATTCAGGTGGGTTGGACTGTTGGTTGGCCTGACCTCCTCTGATGCATGGTTGCCTGCAGCTATTAGGATCTTGCCCAGATCGGCACACTGCTGGATGGTCTTGCTGCGGCCGTCTACTTTGGCTTTCAGCTCCTGATGTTGCCTCATCATCACCTCTAGAGCGTTCAAATCCCTGAGGAGGGATAGATCAGATTATTCACGTTAAACGAAGCAACAGATACTATCAGGGAATCCCGATACCTGCAGAGTGTAACATGTTAGCTGTGTGCTTCACAAGTACACATGTTGTAAACAGTACTAGAGCTAATACGATGAACGAGGATGAATGAGAAGGTCTTTGGTGATCCCCGGACTTCACACCAACACTATAATACTTCTGTGAACACAACATGATAAACTTCTGATAGAGGTCGCCATAGACGTTGCTGACAACTGCCAAACATTTACTGGTTCCAGATTCACAAATGTGAGTTCAGTCAAGTCAATTTTACAAATCCTCCAATCACAAACTAGCCTGAAAGCATTGTACAACACCTTCTGTCCATCGCCACTTGGTGTTCGCTCTTCTCCGTTTTGTATTGTGAATCGAAGATCTTTGTGTTTTGGACTGTTGATTGGACAAAACAAGCAATTTGAAGACATGACCTTGTACTGAGCATTTTTCACTTTCTCTGACCGCCACATACGGGTTCTTCACTAGAGGTCAAGGCCACGCCCCCTTTAGGGGGATAGAAAACTGAAGATCTCATAGACTTCAATGTAATCTGACGTATGTTTGGATTGTACTTTTGACAAGTTCGTCTGCATTCATCTCTTTTTATACAAACATTTGTTTTATACACGTGTCTAATAATTATTTAGTGTATTACTCAAGCAACTACACAGCAGCTCTTCAGCATAGCGTTATTACAGTTAGCGGTTGGTTTAAAGTAGAAGTTTGGAGACATGTGTCCTCTGTTACCGTCTACGAGGGACACGGGATTGGTTTCCCCCAAAAGGGGGCGTGGCCACGAGAGCCTCCTCTGGATGACGTGTTGCCGGTCTGATGTATCCTATAAACTAAACAATTAATTGATTAAAAGATAAGCCACAGACCGACCAGTAATGGAAGTAGATGATCATTATTTCAATTATTTATTGATCTGTCGGATATCGTCTCAATGAATCATCTACAAAATCACAACTTCCTAAAGCCCGAGGTGATGTCTTTAAATGTCTTGTTTTGTCCAGTCATCAGTTGAAAGAGATTCAGTTCACGATCACATCAGACACGACTGAGAAACTGGAACAACAGAATGTCTTTAAAACAATGAACCAATTATTAAAATATTAGCTTTTTCTGTTGATTCACGAATCAATTAATCAACTCGGCCCGATACGAGACATGCACATCTGTCTTCATCTATATCTCTACCACTCCCACAGTGTGTTTGTGGATGCGCTGCGAGCTCATTGCACCGTGGACTTGGTTGTGTAAAAGGACAAATACTGGCAGTGATTACAGTGTCAAACGTTTAACCTTCATTACATCATAGAAGAGATGTCATGTGAAATCAGGTCAAGGTGGCACGGCAGCCTAATTCAGTAATGACAGCGTGTCTCCGGGGACGGCACGAGACCACAGAGACTGAACACTGAACACTGAAGCACAGAATGCAGCTCCTAAACCTCCTGAACCTGGACCACATGCTGTATACCAGAGATCCTCAACCCTTCTGGGGCCAGGGACCACCCCACCCCCATAACCGGAACACTGATTACGCATCATGCTGACTACCATCTGGACTCTCAGAGGCCGTTAGACCTATTCTAAAACGCTTCCACCTGAATACTTCAGACCTGTTGGAGAGTGATGAACAGAAACACATCTCAGTTTCAATCATGTCCTGATATTCTGGGTGCTTTGTAATCAGATTACTTTAGCTCGGCCGGCTTCATGACTTCGTTCGCCGGCAGCCGAAGATACATTTTAGTCTCCCGTCGCTGACGCTCGATAGAACCGTCGTCATATTTTCTGTATTTAGCTCGTCTGGGCTTGACGTCACTTGACGATGTGGACCGACTCAAATATTCCTCCATGCTCGACAGCCAGCTAGCAGGCTAATAAGCTGAGCTAAGCTAAGCTAAGCAGCAGGAACGGTTTGTTATACCCGTGGATGTATAGAGAGAACTGGATCCAGCGTTGGAGGCGGGGCTCCGTTCATTCCTATGAGAGTGTCTCAGTGGAGCATGAAGCCTAAACGGCTCCACTTCCGTCTGGAAAGGTACCGGATCTTCCAGTGATCTTCTGCATCCATCGGGCTACATGGAGCAGTAGCGTCCGCTCGGTCACATGACTCGGTCACGGGGTCCCGACGTCACGCCATCGTCACGGCTTGGCGCTCCAGCCTCGGTCTGGGTCTCATTCACATGAACGGAGGAAGAGAATAACTCTGGATTCAGCTGTTAGTGTGTTTTAATGATTTAAAGCAGGACTATTAGAGGGTTCGTAATGGGGAGTTGATTCACCTCAAAATAAATGATCCTCTGAGTTACAGACGTCTCTTTCCCAATGGAAGTCTATGGGAAAAAGCCTTTTTGGGCCCGATGGCATCCCGTGACGGACACAGAAGTTGCAGTACCGCCGTTTGGCCGCTACCAAAGTCGGGATCAACGACTGGCGCTCTTCCTGGGGGTTTGGTTGCGCCCTGAGTGAGGTGACTGATTCATGACAGATTGACATGAATCAGTCATATCAGAGTTTCTAGAATAGACTCAATATGCTCGTTTTATTGACGCAAAATATGTCATATTTAATGCACAATTTTATCATTTATAGCAAATTATTTGGCGGACCCCCTGGCAGGATGCCACGGACCCCTGGGGGTCCCCAGACCCCACTTTGAGAACCACTGCTGGGTTTTCCGCACATCTGGATACAGAGGAGTAAAGAAGGTGTCTTACCTGGGCTCGTCCCATCCTATCTGTCCCATGATGCCTTCCATCCACATCAGGTTCTCACGCACCACCGAGAAGAACTGGACCTTGTCCGTTACCGAGGTGACCTGGACCCGACTGGCCTCGCAGGAGCTCAGCAGCTCCTTCCACGCCTCCATCACCTCCTGCTCCTTCACCATGATGGCCTCCGCCTTCTCACCGGCGTAGATGGTCCTCAGCTGGGCGGCGTTCTCCTGCAGCTGCCTCACCTGGAGGCAGGATGGAGGGAGGATGGAGGCAGGATGGAGGGAGGATGGAGGCAGGATGGAGGGAGGATGGAGGGAGGATGGAGGCAGGATGGAGGGAGGATGGAGGCAGGATGGAGGCAGGATGGAGGGAAGATGGAGGCAGGATGGAGGAAGGATGGAGGGAGGATGGAGGCAGGATGGAGGCAGGATGGAGGCAGGAAGGAGGCAGGATGGAGGGAGGATGGAGGGAGGATGGAGGCAGGATGGAGGCAGGATGGAGGCAGGAAGGAGGCAGGATGGAGGGAGGATGGAGGCAGGATGGAGGCAGGATGGAGGGAGGATGGAGGGAGGATGGAGGCAGGATGGAGGCAGGATGGAGGGAGGGAGGATGGAGGCAGGATGGAGGGAGGATGGAGGCAGGATGGATGGAGGCAGGATGGAGGGAGGATGGATGGAGGCAGGATGGAGGCAGGATGGAGGGAGGGAGGATGGAGGCAGGATGGAGGGAGGATGGAGGGAGGGAGGATGGAGGCAGGATGGAGGGAGGATGGAGGCAGGATGGATGGAGGCAGGATGGATGGAGGATGGATGGAGGCAGGATGGAGGGAGGATGGAGGCAGGATGGAGGCAGGATGGAGGGAGGATGGAGGCAGGATGGAGGGAGGATGGAGGGAGGGAGGATGGAGGCAGGATGGAGGGAGGATGGAGGCAGGATGGAGGGAGGGAGGATGGAGGCAGGATGGAGGGAGGATGGAGGCAGGATGGAGGGAGGGAGGATGGAGGCAGGATGGAGGGAGGATGGAGGGATTAAACATATTTAAATATGCGTATGTTGCCTGTCAGGGCGGCTCAGTCTGTGGATCTGACCAATCAGACAGTTTTATCCTAAAACATAAGTTTGGTAAAGTTGATCTGCCGTCATCGTCGTGTGACTGATGACGGCTTCAGAGAGAATCACATCACTCTATCTCTATCTATATCTATATCTCTATCTATATTTCTATCTCTATCTCTATCTATATCTATATCTCTATCTATATTTCTATCTCTATCTCTATCTCTATCTATATCTATATCTCTATCTATATTTCTATCTCTATCTCTATCTATATCTATATCTCTATCTATATTTCTATCTCTATCTCTATCTATATCTATATCTCTATCTATATTTCTATCTCTATCTATATCTATATCTATATCTCTATCTATATTTCTATCTCTATCTCTATCTCTATCTATATCTATATCTCTATCTATATTTCTATCTCTATCTCTATCTCTATCTATATCTATATCTCTATCTATATTTCTATCTCTATCTCTATCTCTATCTATATCTATATCTCTATCTATATTTCTATCTCTATCTCTATCTCTATCTATATCTATATCTCTATCTATATTTCTATCTCTATCTCTATCTCTAGCTCTATCTATATCTCTATCTATATTTCTATCTCTATCTCTATCTATATCTATATCTCTATCTATATTTCTATCTCTATCTCTATCTATATCTATATCTCTATCTATATTTCTATCTCTATCTCTATCTATATCTATATCTATATCTCTATCTATATTTCTATCTCTATCTCTATCTCTATCTATATCTATATCTATATCTCTATCTATATTTCTATCTCTATCTCTATCTCTATCTATATCTCTATCTCTATCTCTATCACTCGCCTGTGCAACGAGCAGCTGAAGGGCGTGTTCGAAGGAGTGCATGAGTCTCTGCAGGGTGGCTGGGTTGGTGATGTTGGCTTGGCACGCCCTCACCTCTGGCAGCTGCTTCATCTTCCCCGCGATCTGAGCCAACACCTGCAACACAGGACGGCGGCGGCGTTAGAGCCGGCGCTTTCAAAATACAAGCTGCATGTCACGGCCAGACTGGCTACCGCACAGGTACACCTGAATATTCATATTCATATTATCAATATATCATATCAACGGTTCACCTGAGTCATTAATATTAATATGGTACACCTGAGTCATGATATCAACACATCATATCAGCGGCTGGAGTCTGGTTGGGACCGGTTACCTCTTTGCAGTCGGTGAAGAACTTGTGCAGCTGGTGCGACGCCGCCAGCATCTGTCTGCGGGTCTCCATCAGCTCCAGGAGGTCGGCCCACGACTCGTTCAGGCCGTCCTTCCACTCGGCGATGGTGGCGGCGTCCGAGTGGCCGCAGTCGATCATCTCGTTCACCATCTTGTTCACCTGCTCCATCCGCTGCTGGCCCACGCTGTTGGTCTCTGAGGCGAACTTGGTGAATCTCTCCTGAAGCACCTGGAACACACAGAGAGACGTTTGATGATACAGTTCCTGGTGTTCTCTCACGTCTTCCTATTATTACTGACTTCCTGTGGTCAGAGGGGCGCGATGCTGACGGACTGACCGTGACGTCCTCCAGGTCGTGACCCAGCTCGGTGGAACTGGCCACCGTCTCCCGCTCGGTGATCCACTTCTCTAACTCCTCCACGTCCTTGTTGAGCTGGTAGAGCCAGTACTGCTGCTCCAGCTTGGTCTTCCTGTGCTCCACCATGTCCTTCAGAGACACGTACAGACGGTCGATGTGGGACTGCTGCTTGGTGAGCTGCAGGCTGGTGGACACGGAGAGAAGACAACATGACAGTATATCATCCTGTACACGCTCAACTCCTCTTCTCCTTCGCTACATGTGCCGCGTTGTGAGTGCATGTGAGTGCACGTGAGGCGGCGGGTCAGGCTCACCTTTCTGGGTGTGCTAGTTCCTGTAGACGCTGGCTTTGCTGGGACAGCATGCCGACCGTCTCTGCGTACGTCTCCACGGTCTGCTCCAGAGCCAGGTGTGCCTTCAGCAGCTGCAGGGTGCTGGCCTCGTCCTGAAACACATCATCAGAACACCGTGAGGACGTCAGGTAGACCGAGGGAGGAACACCCGTATGAGCCGCCGGGCCGTCCTACCGTACCGTTCCTCTCTCTTCATTCACCAGATGGAGCTTCTGACCCGACAGCCAGGACTCCACTTTAGCCGCCTCGCCGTAGTACTGCTGCGCCTGCAGCGTGGCGTCCAGCATCACGCACCTCCTCTCCGTCTCCAGCTGCAGAACCTCCCACAGCTGGCGCACGTGCCCCGCCCCTTCACGCACAAACTCCACCTCTGGAGTCCTCAGCGACGCGATGATCCCCGCCCGGTCCAGAACCTCCTCCACGCGAGCCCGCCGCCCCGTCAACTCCCTCTGGAGAGTCTGAAGGACCAATCAGAAGGTGGGGGGGGGGTTAGGTCACGGTCCAGCTGACCACGGACACACGTCCTCTTTCATACCTACCTGGTTCTTCTTCACGTGCTGCTGAACGCTCTGCAGGGTAGTCCCATAATCCTTACAGGACGCCACGGGGAGACGCTCCTGGATCCACAGCTACAGAGGAAGCACAGGCAGGTCAGCACATCATCATCATCATCCTCATCATCATCATCCTCATCATCATCATCCTCCTCATCATCACCATCATCATCATCATCACCATCATCATCATCCTTATCATCATCACCATCATCATCATCATCATCATCATCATCCTTATCATCATCATCATCATCATCATCATCATCACCATCATCATCACCATCATCATCACCATCATCATCATCATCATCATCATCATCATCATCATCACCATCATCACCATCATCATCACCATCATCATCACCATCATCATCATCATCACCACCATCACCATCATCATCACCATCATCATCATCACCATCCTCATCCTCATCATCATCATCATCACCATCATTATCATCATCATCACCATCATCATCATCATCATCCTCATCATCCTCCTCATCATCACCATCATCATCACCATCATCATCACCATCATCATCATCATCATCATCATCATCATCATCATCACCATCATCACCATCATCATCACCATCATCATCATCACCATCATCATCATCATCATCCTCATCATCCTCCTCATCATCACCATCATCATCACCATCATCATCATCATCATCATCATCATCATCATCATCATCATCACCACCATCACCATCATCATCATCCTCATCATCATCATCATCACCATCACCATCACCATCATCATCATCCTCATCATCATCATCATCACCACCATCATCACCATCATCATCACCACCATCATCACCATCATCATCACCATCATCATCACCATCATCATCATCATCACCACCATCACCATCATCATCACCATCATCATCATCACCATCCTCATCCTCATCATCATCACCATCATTATCATCATCATCACCATCATCATCATCATCATCATCATCATCACCATCATCATCATCCTCATCATCATCATCATCACCATCACCATCATCATCATCCTCATCATCATCATCATCACCACCATCATCACCATCATCATCATCATCACCATCATCATCATCATCATCATCACCATCATCATCATCATCATCATCATCATCATCACCATCACCATCATCATCATCCTCATTATCATCATCATCACCATCATCATCATCATCATCCTCATCATCATCATCATCACCACCATCATCACCATCATCATCATCATCACCATCATCACCATCATCATCATCATCATCATCACCATCATTATCACCATCATCACCATCATCACCATCCTCATCCTCATCATCATCATCATCACCATCATCACCATCCTCATCATCATCATCATCATCCTCATCATCACCATCATCCTCATCATCACCATCATCACCATCCTCATCTCATCATCACCATCATCATCCTCATCATCCTCATCATCATCATCCTTATCATCACCATCATCACCATCATCATCCTCATCATCCTCATCATCATCATCCTTATCATCACCATCATCCTCATCCTCATCATCCTCATCATCATCATCACCATCCTAATCATCATCATCATCCTCATCCTCATCATCCTCATCATCATCATCATCATCCTCATCACCACCATCATCATCATCATCCTCATCCTCATCCTCCTCATCCTCATCCTCATCATCCTCATCATCATCATCATCATCACCATCCTCATCATCATCATCATCCTCATCCTCATCATCCTCATCATCATCATCATCATCCTCATCCTCATCACCACCATCATCATCATCATCATCATCCTCATCCTCATCATCATCATCATCATCACCACCATCCTCATCATCCTCATCCTCATCATCATCATCATCATCCTCATCATCATCATCCTCATCATCACCATCCTCATCATCCTCATCCTCATCATCATCATCATCATCATCATCATCACCATCCTCATCATCATCATCATATCATCCTCATCCTCATCCTCATCATCCTCATCATCATCATCATATTAATAAGAACACTAACAGTGTACATGGATGTGGAGTTCTGGATATCAGACATGGAGAAGATGGGGAGGACACAACTACTACATGATGCATCAACCCTCTGAGACCCACTACAGACCTGCTGTAGGCATCTATAGGGGGTCCAGGAGGTCTTTAGGGGGTACAGGAGGTCTATAACACCCGTCAGTGTCAGTATGTTAGAAGGTCTGTGGTACTATATATTATATACCATAACACCACAGCCCTTCTAACGTACTGCCGGGTGTTAGTACGTTAAGGGCTGTGGTGTTATATATACGTACTGAGTCAGTACGTATATATAACACCACAGCCCTTCTAACACCCGGCAGTACGTTAGAAGGGCTGTGGTGTTATATATATCATAACACCACAGCCCTTCTAACACCCGGCAGTACGTTAGAAGGGCTGTGGTGTTATATATATCATAACACCACAGCCCTTCTAACACCCGGCAGTACGTTAGAAGGGCTGTGGTGTTATATATATCATAACACCACAGCCCTTCTAACACCCGGCAGTACGTTAGAAGGGCTGTGGTGTTATATATATCATAACACCACAGCCCTTCTAACACCCGGCAGTACGTTAGAAGGGCTGTGGTGTTATATATACCATAACACCACAGCCCTTCTAACACCCGGCAGTACGTTAGAAGGGCTGTGGTGTTATATATACCATAACACCACAGCCCTTCTAACACCCGGCAGTACGTTAGAAGGGCTGTGGTGTTATATATATCATAACACCACAGCCCTTCTAACACCCGGCAGTACGTTAGAAGGGCTGTGGTGTAATATATATCATAACACCACAGCCCTTCTAACACCCTGACGCTGCCGGGTGTTGTAAACCGTGTCTAAGGAGGAGGACGTATCTGGAAGGAGCGGATGGAGAGCTGTGTGGACTCACTATCTCGTCCTCCAGGTCCTGGGCGACTTGATGCATCTCTTTGGAGGCCAGTAGGATGCGGCGTCTCTCCTTCAGCGGCTCGATGAGGCGTACGATGCGCGTCTCCACCACGCCCGACTGCTCGCCGCCCTCCCTGTCGCCCGCCGTCGGCCCTCGCTGGGGGAGGCAGACCCCCTGCAGGCTTCCCAGCTCTCCCACGTCCTTGTAGAAGTCGCCGATCTGAGACTCCATGGCCTGCAGCGGAGGGGGGGGGGGGGACGGACAGACATCAGCACATCAGCTGTTCTCCTGTCAGAACGTCTGAGGGTTATGATGTAACGGACCGCCTCACTTTAAGGACAAACAAGCATTGTTTAGCGAGTGTCCATCAGACCGTGTGTGTGTTGGTGGTGAGTGTGAGGTTGTTGGTGGCGTTCTAGTTGTGATCGTAGGTGTAGCAGTGGACAGTTTATTTGTTCGGTGAATAAATGCTATGAAACTACAACTCCTCCGCTCCGCTCAAGCGAGCCGGAGAGACCGGAGCCGACTTCCTGTATCCTGCAACTCCGGCTCTGCCTCTTAAGGTGGGCTGTTAAGGTGGACCAGCTTTTCTCCTGAAAGAGACGAGCCGCTCAGCTTCATAATTCATTATTAACATTTCTTTTAACCGACAGCGTTAATTGGTTAAAGTTCTTAATGTGGGTTAACGGTTGAACGGTTAATGATGAACATCCCTAGTCAGAAGCAGATCAGAGGGTTTCAGTTCTACAAACGGTGGCAAAGGTGCTGTGGAGGTAGAAATCATCTCTATATGTCACAGGGGAGAGGCACAGAGCCACGGTGGCCAATCAGACCCTCGAGAGACCTGGAGAGACCTGGAGAGGCCTGGAGAGACCAGGAGAGACCCTGGAGAGACCTGGAGAGGCCTGGAGAGACCAGGAGAGACCCTGGAGAGACCTGGAGAGACCTGAGACTCACCTGGAACTTCTGCAGCTGCTCGTTGAAGGTGGGCAGATGGTGGGCCTGCTCCAGCTGGGGGGGCTGCCGCTCCAGGTGGGAGAGCTGGTGGTCGAGGTCCGAGTAGCTCTTCACCGTCGGCTCGGGCTTGTTGTTCTCGAAGAGCTGGCGGGCCTTGGCCTTGGTGGTGCTCTCCAGGTCGGACCAGCACTCTCTGATCTCCTCCAGCTTCTGCTGAACCACCGAACGCAGCTCCGGCTTCTCCTGGATCAGATCCTGACCCTCCTGGAAACGGAGACGGAGACGGAGAAGAGAGAGACGACTGTTAGAGCTGCACAGCGTTGATCAAAAACACGACATCAATGTAAGTCACCATGTGTTCTCCCAGGTGTTAGACCCATCCCAATCAAACACAACATCAATGTAAGTCTCCATGTGTTCTCCCAGGTGTTAGACCCATCCCAATCAAACACAACATCAATCTAAGTCAGGATGTGTTCTCCCAAGTGTTAGACCCATCCAAATCAAACACAACATCAATCTAAGTCAGGATGTGTTCTCCCAGGTGTTAGACCCATCCCAATCAAACACAACATCAATCTAAGTCACCATGTGTTCTCCCAGGTGTTAGACCCATCCCAGTTAAACACAACATCAATGTAAGTCTCCATGTGTTCTCCCAGGTGTTAGACCCATCCCAATCAAACACAACATCAATCTAAGTCTCCATGTATTCTCCCAGGTGTTAGACCCATCCCAGTGAAACACATCATTGTACATGTTGGACGGTGTCTCAGTGCCGGTTTGCTGCTCTCTCAGTCTGTAATGTCAGCGTTAGCTGGGAGGGAAGCTTCCTACAGGCCAGATGATCGTTGCTGCGTTTAGCCGTCCTTCGTCTTACAGTTCAAGCACGAAGGAAGTCTACAGCATCTCTAAATCTAAATGAATTCATTCTAAATCTATTTTCTATTACATGACAATGATTTTAAGTAATTGGTGACCTTTTTATTGATTGTCTCTCTAAATGAACCTTAAAGGGAGATCAGTCCAGTATTTAATCCTCTTATCAACATGGGAGTGGACTAATATGCTGCTTTATGTAAATGTATGTATATATTTATTATTGTAAATCAATGAACAACACAGATCAATAACAGATATTGATCCAGAAACCCTCACAGGTACTGCATTTAGCATAAAACAATATGCTCCAATCATAACATGGCAAACTGCAGCCCAACAGGCAACAACAGCTGTCAGTGTGTCAGTGTGCTGACTTGACTATGACTTGCCCCAAACTGCATGTGATTATCATAAAGTGGGCATGTCTGTAAAGGGGAGACTCGTGGGTACCCATAGAACCCATTTACATTCACTGATCTGGAGGTCAGAGGTCAAGGGACCCCTTTGAACATGGCTTTAACTCTGACAGCCCTTTAATAAATAATAAATACTATAAAGATGTGAGAGCACATCTGGACTGTGAACATGTGGATGTGATTTTGAATATATCACATTATTACAGAGAGGACAGTGAGGACAACAGAGAGGGACAGTGAGGACAACAGAGAGGGACAGTGAGGACAACAGTGAGGACAACAGAGAGGGACAGAAACTCAGATCTGTCCCCACAAATAGCTCCACAGCCAGGCAGAGCCGCCCCCCGCTGCAGAGAGGCAGGTGTAGAGCAACGTCTGGCCTCGGGCTGACCTAAAAACCAGGACGTATAATGAACCCCGGATCTGTCCTCCTCTCCCCTAAACCTACCATAGACCGGTCTGGTCTAGGTAGACCGGTCTGGTCTAGGTCCTAGAGGAGACCGGTCTGGTCTGGTCTAGGTACTGGAGGAGACCATCTACTGAGGTTAAAAGGTGTTTATAGACCTTCATGATTTCTGGATAATGTTGCAGGTTTTATTCATATTCTAATAATGAATGCTCCACATTGTTCAATTACATGTGATGCTGGGTGATGATGTTCAGTTACATGTGATGCTGGGTGATGATGTTCAGTTACATGTGATGCTGGGTGATGATGTTCAGTTACATGTGATGCTGGGTGATGATGTTCAATTACATGTGATGCTGGGTGATGATGTTCAGTTACATGTGATGCTGGGTGATGATGTTCAGTTACATGTGATGCTGGGTGATGATGTTCAGTTACATGTGATGCTGGGTGATGATGTTCAATTACATGTGATGCTGGGTGATGATGTTCAGTTACATGTGATGCTGGGTGATGATGTTCAGTTACATGTGATGCTGGGTGATGATGTTCAGTTACATGTGATGCTGGATGATGATGTTCAGTTACATGTGATGCTGGGTGATGATGTTCAGTTACATGTGATGCTGGGTGATGATGTTCAGTTACATGTGATGCTGGGTGATGATGTTCAGTTACATGTGATGCTGGGTGATGATGTTCAGTTACATGTGATGCTGGATGATGATGTTCAGTTACATGTGATGCTGGATGATGATGTTCAGTTACATGTGATGCTGGATGATGATGTTCAGTTACATGTGATGCTGGGTGATGATGTTCAGTTACATGTGATGCTGGGTGATGATGTTCAGTTACATGTGATGCTGGGTGATGATGTATTGATTCTTTAATTAGCAGGTAATAATAATAATAATAGTAATAAGTGCGTATATGATGGATTATATATCTCCTGAATGTAGCTTCCCTCCTGTCTCTCTCTCAGGGAGCTGGACCTCTATCCTGCTCTCATAATGCTCTGCTGCATTCCTCCTCCTGGCACCAGCTCTCTGCTCCACTGCTGCTAGAGCTCTCTCTCTCTCCTCTCTCTCTCTCTCTCTCTTTCCTCAGCCTCCATCTCCCTCTCATAATGCAGAGCCAGCAGAAAGCAGGTCTCTCTCTCTCTCTCTCTCTCTCTCTCTGACACACAGAGTGAGGCGCTGGCAGAGAGGGAGAGAAGGAATCAGAGAGGGAGAAGGAATCAGAGAGAGGAGAGCAGAGGAGAGGAGAAAGGGAGAGTAAAGAAGGAAGAAGGGAAGCAAAGAGGAGAAAGAATCAAAGGTTTATGGAACAGGAACGAGGCTGCGGGTGTGCCGTGCCGTGCCGTGCTACAGCCGTGCCGTGCCGTGCTACAGCCGTAGGCACAGTTGGATCCTTCCGCGAGGGGAACGTTTGGAGGCAGTCGTGGTCGACACACACAGTGTGATATTTTAATGGCTTCCACGTATGAATCCTGCTATGATGGCAGCGTTGTGTTGCCAGGTTCTGCAGGCGTTCTCATGGCAGCGTTGTGTTGCCAGGTTCTGCAGGCGTTCTCATGGCAGCGTTGTGTTGCCAGGTTCTGCAGGCGTTCTCATGGCAGCGTTGTGTTGCCAGGTTCTGCAGGCGTTCTCATGGCAGCGTTGTGTTGCCAGGTTCTGCAGGCGTTCTCATGGCAGCGTTGTGTTGCCAGGTTCTGCAGGCGTTCTCATGGCAGCGTTGTGTTGCCAGGTTCTGCAGGCGTTCTCATGGCAGCGTTGTGTTGCCAGGTTCTGCAGGCGTTCTCATGGCAGCGTTGTGTTGCCAGGTTCTGCAGGCGTTCTCATGGCAGCGTTGTGTTGCCAGGTTCTGCAGGACGTTCTCATGGCAGCGTTGTGTTGCCAGGTTCTGCAGGCGTTCTCATGGCAGCGTTGTGTTGCCAGGTTCTGCAGGCGTTCTCATGGCAGCGTTGTGTTGCCAGGTTCTGCAGGACGTTCTCATGGCAGCGTTGTGTTGCCAGGTTCTGCAGGACGTTCTCATGGCAGCGTTGTGTTGCCAGGTTCTGCAGGACGTTCTCATGGCAGCGTTGTGTTGCCAGGTTCTGCAGGACGTTCTCATGGCAGCGTTGTGTTGCCAGGTTCTGCAGGACGTTCTCATGGCAGCGTTGTGTTGCCAGGTTCTGCAGGACGTTCTCATGGCAGCGTTGTGTTGCCAGGTTCTGCTGGACGTTCTCATGGCAGCGTTGTGTTGCCAGGTTCTGCAGGACGTTCTCATGGCAGCGTTGTGTTGCCAGGTTCTGCAGGACGTTCTCATGGCAGCGTTGTGTTGCCAGGTTCTGCAGGACGTTCTCATGGCAGCGTTGTGTTGCCAGGTTCTGCAGGCGTTCTCATGGCAGCGTTGTGTTGCCAGGTTCTGCAGGCGTTCTCATGGCAGCGTTGTGTTGCCAGGTTCTGCAGGTGTTCTCATGGCAGCGTTGTGTTGCCAGGTTCTGCAGGCGTTCTCGACAACAACAATGATGACATATTTATGGAATATCACTTCAGGAATAATAGACAGTTGTATTTTAATAGATTGAACTATTGAGGGTCATTTTGTACTCAATGTGTTTGTAGGCAGAGACTCTAGTTCTATATGGAGGAACTCATCATGCGTCGACCTACATAATAAAGTATCGGGTCCATCTTGACTTAAAGTCTCATTACATCATATTTATCTTTATTTCAGTCCTGTATGTTTACCTCTGATATAGGGATGAGACAACAAACAGTGTGTGTGTTTGTGCTACGTTAGCAGCTCTAGCGTTGCCGGAGACTTCGTGCTCGCCGCTGCCGCCGCCACCGCCGCCACCGCCGCCACCGCCGCCACCGCCGCCACCGCCACACGTAGTCTGTGTAAGTTTAGTGAGTGTCCAACAGACCGTGTGTGTGTTGGCGCTGAGTGTGAGGTTGTTGGTGGCGTTCTAGTTGTGATCGTAGGTGTAGCAGTGTTCAGTTTATTTGTCGGTGAATAAATGCTATGAAACTACAACTCCTCCGCTCCACTCAAGCAGGCCGGAGAGACCGACTTCCTGTAACTCCGGCTCCGCCTCTTAAGGTGGGCTGTTAAGGTGGACCAGCTTTTCTCCTTAAAGAGACGAGCCGCTCCTCTGAGCCACTCAGCTTTTTAGATAATTATTAACATTTCTTTTAACCGTTTTAACCGATAGCGTTAATCGGTTAAAATGCTTAATGTGGGTTAACGGTTAAACGGTTAATTATGGACATTCCTACTCTCATCTCCTCTTTCCTTTACTTCCTTTTATTTCCACCCTCCCTCCTCCCTATTGATGATGTCATTTCCTTGTTTTTCCACCAATAGTCTTGCTCATTGGTCTCCTGATTAGTATAACACAGTATATGTGTGCAAGCTACTGCTGAACGCTCACAGTGACCCTGATGAAGACCTGTGTTGGTTGCAACGTGTTGGTCATTTTAAACAAGTATTGCCATGTAAAATAAAGGCATTTTAATGTTCAGACGCTACAGTGTGGGTTATTGTTAAGGGAGAGACCATTAAGACCATATTCCACCGATCCAATGAGCCCTGAACAAGACTGAATGAGCCCAATACATCAGAAGAATCCACAGAGCACCTGTATGTGATGACCACAGAGACCCAGCAGCTGTATGTGATGACCACAGAGACCCAGCAGCTGTATGTGATGACCACAGAGACCCAGCAGCTGTATGTGATGACGACAGAGACCCAGCAGCTGTATGTGATGACGACAGAGACCCAGCAGCTGTATGTGATGACCACAGAGACCCAGTAGCTGTATGTGATGACCACAGAGACCCAGCAGCTGTATGTGATGACTACAGAGACCCAGCAGCTGTATGTGATGACCACAGAGACCCATCAGCTGTATGTGATGACCACAGAGACCCAGTAGCTGTATGTGATGACCACAGAGACCCAGCAGCTGTATGTGATGACCACAGAGACCCAGTAGCTGTATGTGATGACCACAGAGACCCAGCAGCTGTATGTGATGACGACAGAGACCCAGCAGCTGTATGTGATGACGACAGAGACCCAGCAACTGTATGTGATGACTACAGAGACCCAGCAGCTGTATGTGATGACCACAGAGACCCATCAGCTGTATGTGACGACTACAGAGATACAGCAGCTGTATGTGATGACCACAGAGACCCAGCAGCTGTATGTGATGACGACAGAGACCCAGCAACTGTATGTGATGACTACAGAGACCAAGCAGCTGTATGTGATGACCACAGAGACCCAGCAGCTGTATGTGATGACCACAGAGACCCATCAGCTGTATGTGACGACTACAGAGATACAGCAGCTGTATGTGATGACCACAGAGACCCAGCAGCTGTATGTGATGACGACAGAGACCCAGCAGCTGTATGTGATGACGACAGAGACCCAGCAGCTGTATGTGATGACGACAGAGACCCAGCAACTGTATGTGATGACTACAGAGACCAAGCAACTGTATGTGATGACCACAGAGACCCAGCAGCTGTATGTGATGACCACAGAGACCCATCAGCTGTATGTGACGACTACAGAGATACAGCAGCTGTATGTGATGACCACAGAGACCCAGCAGCTGTATGTGATGACGACAGAGACCCAGCAGCTGTATGTGATGACCACAGAGACCCATCAGCTGTATGTGATGACAACAGAGACCCAGCAGCTGTATGTGATGACCACAGAGACCCAGCAGCTGTATGTTATGACCACAGAGACCCATCAGCTGTATGTTATGACCACAGAGACCCAGCAGCTGTATGTGATGACGACAGAGACCCAGCAACTGTATGTGATGACTACAGAGACCAAGCAGCTGTATGTGATGACCACAGAGACCCATCAGCTGTACGTAAAGACCACAGAGACCCAGCAACTGTATGTGAAGACCACAGAGACCCAGCAACTGTATGTGATGACGATAGAGACCCAGCAGCTGTATGTTATGACCACAGAGACCCATCAGCTGTATGTAAAGACCACAGAGACCCAGCAACTGTATGTGATGACGACAGAGACCCATCAGCTATATGTGATGACGACAGAGACCCATCAGCTGTATGTGATGACCACAGAGACCCAGCAGCTGTATGTGATGATCACAGAGACCCAGCAGCTGTATGTGAAGACCACAGAGACCCAACAACTGTATGTGATGACGACAGAGACCCAGCAGCTGTATGTGATGACCACAGAGACCCAGCAGCTGTACGTAAAGACCACAGAGACCCAGCAACTGTATGTGAAGACCACAGAGACCCAGCAACTGTATGTGATGACGACAGAGACCCAGCAGCTGTATGTTATGACCACAGAGACCCATCAGCTGTATGTAAAGACCACAGAGACCCAGCAACTGTATGTGAAGACCACAGAGACCCAGCAACTGTATGTGATGACGACAGAGACCCATCAGCTGTATGTTATGACCACAGAGACCCATCAGCTGTACGTAAAGACCACAGAGACCCAGCAACTGTATGTGAAGACCACAGAGACCCAGCAACTGTATGTGATGACGACAGAGACCCAGCAGCTGTATGTTATGACCACAGAGACCCAGCAGCTGTATGTGAAGACCACAGAGACCCATGAGCTGTATGTGATGACTACAGAGACCCAGCAGCTGTATGTGATGACCACAGAGACCCAGCAGCACTTCTACTCAGTCGTCTTCATGATTTAAAGGACTTTTGTATTTTTAATATTTGGATCGTTGGAAAGGAGCAGCAACTCAATATGAAGATGTCTCTATATCCCTAAATATTAGTGTATGGAGATATAAACGAATCATCTTTCTTTGTCTGAAAAATATCAGTATTATTAGTATTATTATTCATGTTGATCCCAAATCTCTATAAATATGTAAGTGGTGTTTATTAGCCCGTCACTGATCTCCAGTATGCTCTCCGGCTACAGGCCCGTGGCTTCGTGTCTGAGCGTTGACCCCTGAGCTCACGGTGAGGCTCGGCACAAGGTCGGCTGTGAGTCCCGTCACTGTAACAGAGAAGCAGCCACAGATCACCGGCCTGGAGCTCAGCGCCGGCTCCATGTGCTGAGTAAGTACTGAGAGAACAGAGGTGAGGGGCCGAGGCGGGAAGCCTTCCAAAAGGACGCGGCGTTCTCTGATCACGGCAGCGTCATCTCTTCTCTCCGTCTCTCCGGTGACGGCAGAGAGAGAGAGAGAGAGAGAGAGAGAGAGAGAGAGAGAGAGAGAGAGATGGAGGAAGTGATGTTAGCCGGCTGTGGACACATAAGGGTCTCTGTGAGCGTCTGAACAAGACTACAGGAGAGAGACAACCTCTATATACGGAGCAGCCATCTTCTGTCAGTCTGTGTCAGTCTGTTCAGCTGATTTATTTGGTATTTGACATGAAAGGTTATATACAGATATACGCTGATGATTGAGAAGGATCCTGTTTCAGTCCGTTTCATTTCAAGCTGAGATGTCAGTCTAGTTATAGAGGACCTCTCCGTGTCTCTCTGGTCAGAGAAGACATTAACTGATTTCAATCCTGGAAAAAATACGAGCCTTTATTGAGCACATATATATAAGGTTATGGGTTGGACGTTGGGATGTTCATCATTAACCGTTCAACCGTTAACCCACATTAAGCATTTTAACCGATTAACGCTATCAGTTAAAACGGTTAAAAGAAATGTTAATAATGAATTATAAAGCTGAGCGGCTCAGAGGAGCAGCTCGTCTCTTTAAGGAGAAAAGCTGGTCCACCTTAACAGCGTTAACAGAGTTGTAGTTTCGTAGCATTTATTCACCGACAAATAAACTGTCCACACACTGCTACACCTACGTTCACAGCTAGAACGCCACCAACAACCTCACACTCACCACCAACACACACACCGTCTGTTGGAAACTCACTAAAGTTACGCAGACTACGTGCGGCGGCGGCGGCGAGCACGAAGTGTCCGGCAATGCTAGAGCTGCTAACGTAGCACAAACACACACACTGTTTGTTGGACACTCGCTAAAGTTCCGCCGGGCAGACACACAGCGGACAACCTGCTAAACTAAACTACATGTGCGGTGGAGACTTTTACTGGGAAAGTGGCTGCTTTATGTAAATGTATGTATATATTTATTATTGTAAATCAATGAACAACACAGATCAATGACAGATATTGATCCAGAAACCCTCACAGGTACTGCATTCAGCATAAAACAATATGCTCCAATCATAACATGGCAAACTGCAGCCCAACAGGCAACAACAGCTGTCAGTGTGTCAGTGTGCTGACTGGACTATGACTTGCCCCAAACTGCATGTGATGATCATAAAGTGGGCATATCTGTAAAGGGGAGACTCGTGGGTACCCATAGAACCCATTTACATTCACTGATCTGGAGGTCAGAGGTCAAGGGACCCCTTTGGAGCGTTATTTAACCTCTTCATGACCAGCTAGTCTGACATGGGTGGTACCGATGGATTCATCAGGTTCTCCATTTACTATGATACTAATAATAGTAGTAGTAGTAGTAAAAGTAGTAGTAGCAGCATCAGCAGTAGTAGTAGCAGTAGTAGTAGTAGTAGTAGCAGCAGTAGCAGTAGCAGTAGCAGTAGTAGTAGCAGCATCAGCAGTAGCAGTAGCAGTAGTAGTAGTAGCAGTAGTAATAGTAGTAGCAGCAGTAGCAGTAGCAGTAGTAGTAGTAGTAGTAGTAGTAGTAGTAGTAGTAGCAGTAGTAATAGTAGTAGCAGCAGCAGTAGCAGCAGTAGTAGTAGTAGCAGTAGCAGCAGCAGTAGTAGTAGTAGCAGTAATTGCAAGTTGCGTTAAAGAAATTAGTGGCGTTGAAACAACTTTGACAGCCCTGATTACTACATCTGATTATTAACTTTCCCATATACGAGTCTCTGTACTTTTGATTTTATAAAGACATTTTCAGTATGAATAAGAAAGGCTGTAATGTACTTTGATCAAACATAATATCCTATAATAACTACTAAGAACACGTCTGAACACACGGCTGCACAGATTCAGGGACTAAACCTGAAACTGTCTCCAGCAAAGACAATAAAGAGTCCTAAAGACAGAATAAAGAGTCCTAAAGACAGAATAAAGAGTCGTCTCCTGACAGCTCACAGTGATCGGGATGCAGAAGTCATCTTTGGGCTCTTTTAGATCGTGACTGAACTGAGTGGAGGTGTCTGCTGCTCAGTGTGTGGGGGGGTCCAGACTGTGATAAACCTAGAAGCATGGCTGATGAGGATTTCCTCATTAGGTAATATACAGTAGAAGGGCTCGTCTTCACGGGCCACGGTTATAATTAGATACACTGCTCTGTTATGAATATTTAATAATACTATATATATACTATAAAATGAATGTGTAAAAATCTATACAGTCTAATGAATTTCTTTAATGTATTCGATCAAAATATTAATAATTAAAACACTTGCAAATGTCAACAAAAGCTCTCCGTAGATCACCAGAGATGTAAATACATGTTAGAGAGGTCAACGTCTGATAAACATCACCAACACTGCAACCATCACCAGAGATGTAAATACATGTTAGAGAGGTCAACGTCTGATAAACATCACCAACACTGCAACCATCACCAGAGATGTAAATACATGTTAGAGAGGTCAACGTCTGATAAACATCACCAACACTGCAACCATCACCAGAGATGTAAATACATGTTAGAGAGGTCAACGTCCCTATAAACATCACCAACACTGCAACCATCATCAGAGATGTAAATACATGTTAGAGAGGTCAACGTCTGATAAACATCACCAACACTGCAACCATCATCAGAGATGTAAATACATGTTAGAGAGGTCAACGTCTGATAAACATCACCAACACTGCAACCATCACCAGAGATGTAAATACATGTTAGAGAGGTCAACGTCCCTATAAACATCACCAACACTGCAACCATCATCAGAGATGTAAATACATGTTAGAGAGGTCAACGTCTGATAAACATCACCAACACTGCAACCATCACCAGAGATGTAAATACATGTTAGAGAGGTCAACGTCCCTATAAACATCACCAACACTGCAACCATCATCAGAGATGTAAATACATGTTAGAGAGGTCAACGTCTGATAAACATCACCAACACTGCAACCATCATCAGAGATGTAAATACATGTTAGAGAGGTCAACGTCTGATAAACATCACCAACACTGCAACCATCACCAGAGATGTGAATACATGTTAGAGAGGTCAACGTCCCTATAAACATCACCAACATGCAACCACATCATTCAGCATCTCTTTTAAACGTGTGTCTATAACGTGTTTGAGTCACACCGCTTCACTGCTGCATGTACAGAGGACCGAGAGGGACCGAGAGGGCCGAGAGGGGCCGAGAGGACCGAGAGGGGCCGAGAGGACCGACAGGAGCGAGAGGGACCGAGAGGGACCGAGAGGGACCGAGAGGGCGGAGAGGGACCGAGAGGGCGGAGAGGGACCAAGAGGAGCGAGAGTGGCCGAGAGGGGCCGAGAGGACCGAGAGGGACCGAGAGGGCCGAGAGGGGCCGAGAGGACCGAGAGGGGCCGAGAGGACCGACAGGAGCGAGAGGGACCGAGAGGGACCGAGAGGGACCGAGAGGGCGGAGAGGGACCGAGAGGGCGGAGAGGGACCGAGAGGAGCGAGAGGGGCCGAGAGGGGCCGAGAGGACCGAGAGGGACCGAGAGTAGCGAGAGGGACCGAGAGGGCCGAGAGGGCCGAGAGGGGCCGAGAGGGGCCGAGAGGGCCGAGAGGGGCCGAGAGGAGCGAGAGGGACCGAGAGGGCCGAGAGGGCCGAGAGGGACCGAGAGGGGCCGAGAGGGCCGAGAGGACCGAGAGGAGCGAGAGGGGCCGAGAGGGGCCGAGAGTAGCGAGAGGGCCGAGAGGGCCGAGAGGACCGAAAGGGCCGAGAGGGGCCGAGAGGGCCGAGAGGACCGAGAGGAGGGAGAGGGGCCGAGAGTAGCGAGAGGGACCGAGAGGGCCGAGAGGGACCGAGAGGGACCGAGAGGGCCGAGAGGGCAGAGAGGGACCGAGAGTAGCGAGAGGGACCGAGAGGGCCGAGAGGGGCCGAGAGGGGCCGAGAGGGCCGAGAGGACCGAGAGGAGCGAGAGTGGCCGAGAGTAGCGAGAGGGACCGAGAGGGCCGAGAGGGGCCGAGAGGGGCCGAGAGGACCGAGAGGAGCGAGAGTGGCCGAGAGTAGCGAGAGGGACCGAGAGGGCCGAGAGGGGCCGAGAGGGGCCGAGAGGGCCGAGAGGACCGAGAGGAGCGAGAGGGGCCGAGAGGAGCGAGAGGGGCCGAGAGGGGCCGAGAGTAGCGAGAGGACCGAGAGGGACCGAGAGGGACTGAGAGGGCCGAGAGGACCGAGAGGAGCGAGAGGGGCCGAGAGTAGCGAGAGGGACCGAGAGGGCCGAGAGGACCGAGAGGACCGAGAGGGACCGAGAGGGACTGAGAGGGCCGAGAGGACCGAGAGGAGCGAGAGGGGCCGAGAGTAGCGAGAGGGACCGAGAGGGCCGAGAGGGACCGAGAGGACCGAGAGGGCCGAGAGGGACCGAGAGGGACCGAGAGGACCGAGAGGGTCGAGAGGACCGAGAGGGAGCGAGAGGGACCGAGAGGACCGAGAGGGAGCGAGAGTACCGAGAGGGAGCGAGAGTACCGAGAGGGAGCGAGAGTACCGGGAGGGAGCGAGAGGGACCGAGAGGGACCGAGAGGACCGAGAGGGAGCGAGAGGGACCGAGAGGACCGAGAGGGTCGAGAGGACCGAGAGGGAGCGAGAGGGACCGAGAGGAGCGAGGACCTATCTATGAACTATCTATAAACCTCTGGTAGATGTAGAGATGTCGGCCTGCTGCAGCTTCTGGCTGCTGAAATGCATGAAGGGAAAATGAGTAATCTGCTCGTTAACCTGCTTTAATATCCTGATGAGAAAATAATGATTCAAATAAAAAAAAAAACAGCTGCAGAAATGTTTTCTGTCTTTCCTGTGATGCTTGGGGAGGGGGGAGGGGGGGGGGTTCTTCCTGGTTTTACCAAATCACATTCACCTCCTCCAAGATCTCATCAATCTGAATCAGTTATTATATCTGACGTCAGCTGTTCTGCTCACACTGTTTAAATGATGTCACACTGTTTTATATGATGTCACACTGTTTAAATGATGTCACACTGTTTTATATGATGTCACACTGTTTAAATGATGTCACGTTGTTTAAATGATGTCACACTGTTTTATATGATGTCACACTGTTTAAATGATGTCACACTGTTTAAATGATGTCACGTTGTTTAAATGATGTCACACTGTTTATATGTCACACTGTTTAAATGATGTCACGTTGTTTAAATGATGTCACACTGTTTATATGATGTCACACTGTTTAAATTATGTCACGTTGTTTTATATGATGTCACACTGTTTATATGATGTCACACTGTTTAAATGATGTCACGTTGTTTTATATGATGTCACACTGTTTATATGATGTCACATTGTTTTATATGATGTCACACTGTTTATATGATGTCACGTTGTTTAAATGATGTCACACTGTTTATATGATGTCACACTGTTTAAATGATGTCACGTTGTTTAAATGATGTCACACTGTTTATATGATGTCACACTGTTTAAATGATGTCACGTTGTTTAAATGATGTCACACTGTTTATATGATGTCACACTGTTTAAATGATGTCACGTTGTTTAAATGATGTCACACTGTTTAAATGATGTCACACTGTTTAAATGATGTCACGTTGTTTAAATGATGTCACACTGTTTATATGATGTCACACTGTTTAAATGATGTCACGTTGTTTTATATGATGTCACACTGTTTATATGATGTCACACTGTTTAAATGATGTCACGTTGTTTTATATGATGTCACACTGTTTATATGATGTCACGTTGTTTTATATGATGTCACACTGTTTATATGATGTCACGTTGTTTAAATGATGTCACACTGTTTATATGATGTCACACTGTTTAAATGATGTCACGTTGTTTAAATGATGTCACACTGTTTATATGATGTCACACTGTTTAAATGATGTCACGTTGTTTAAATGATGTCACACTGTTTAAATGATGTCACACTGTTTATATGATGTCACACTGTTTATATGATGTCACACTGTTTAAATGATGTCACACTGTTTAAATGATGTCACACTGTTTATATGTCACGTTGTTTAAATGATGTCACACTGTTTATATGATGTCACGTTGTTTAAATGATGTCACACTGTTTATATGATGTCACGTTGTTTAAATGATGTCACACTGTTTATATGATGTCACGTTGTTTAAATGATGTCACACTGTTTATATGATGTCACGTTGTTTAAATGATGTCACACTGTTTATATGATGTCACGTTGTTTAAATGATGTCACACTGTTTATATGATGTCACGTTGTTTAAATGATGTCACACTGTTTAAATGATGTCACACTGTTTATATGTCACGTTGTTTAAATGATGTCACACTGTTTATATGATGTCACGTTGTTTAAATGATGTCACACTGTTTATATGATGTCACGTTGTTTAAATGATGTCACACTGCTCTGAACTAAACACATAAACTACACATTTCTACATCAGAAGCATCAGAAGAGTTCTGGTTCTGGTTCCTCATCAGCAGCTCCTCATGTGACTGATGAGATGATCATTTCATCTGACTAATAACAGCAGTATAGTATCCTGTATCTACTGTATCTACTGTATCTACTGTATCTATTGTATCTACTGTGTCTACTGTATCTACTGTATCTACTGTATCTACTGTATCTACTGTATCTACTGTATCTATTGTATCTACTGTGTCTACTGTATCTATTGTATCTACTGTGTCTACTGTATCTACTGTGTCTACTGTATCTACTGTATCTACTGTATCTACTGTGTCTACTGTATCTACTGTATCTACTGTGTCTGCTGTATCTACTGTATCTACTGTATCTACTGTGTCTACTGTGTCTACTGTGTCTGCTGTATCTACTGTGTCTACTGTATCTACTGTGTCTACTGTGTCTACTGTGTCTACTGTATCTATTGTGTCTACTGTGTCTACTGTGTCTATTGTGTCTACTGTATCTACTGTATCTACTGTGTCTACTGTGTCTGCTGTATCTACTGTATCTACTGTATCTACTGTATCTACTGTGTCTACTGTATCTACTGTGTCTACTGTGTCTACTGTATCTACTGTGTCTACTGTGTCTACTGTATCTACTGTATCTATTGTGTCTACTGTATCTACTGTGTCTACTGTGTCTACTGTGTCTACTGTATCTACTGTATCTACTGTGTCTACTGTATCTACTGTGTCTACTGTATCTACTGTATCTACTGTGTCTACTGTATCTACTGTGTCTACTGTGTCTACTGTATCTACTGTATCTATTGTATCTACTGTCTACTGTATCTATTGTATCTACTGTGTCTACTGTGTCTACTGTATCTACTGTGTCTACTGTGTCTACTGTATCTACTGTATCTATTGTTCTACTGTATCTACTGTATCTATTGTATCTACTGTGTCTACTGTATCTACTGTGTCTACTGTGTCTACTGTATCTACTGTATCTACTGTGTCTACTGTATCTACTGTATATCCTGTATCTACTGTATCTACTGTATCTATTGTATCTACTGTGTCTACTGTATCTACTGTATATCCTGTATCTACTGTATCTATTGTATCTACTGTGTCTACTGTATCTATTGTATCTACTGTGTCTACTGTATCTACTGTATCTACTGTATATCCTGTATCTACTGTATCTACTGTATATCCTGTATCTACTGTATCTATTGTGTCTACTGTATCTATTGTATCTACTGTATCTATTGTATCTACTGTGTCTACTGTATCTACTGTATATCCTGTATCTACTGTATCTATTGTATCTACTGTGTCTACTGTATCTATTGTATCTACTGTATCTATTGTATCTACTGTGTCTACTGTATCTACTGTATATCCTGTATCTACTGTATCTATTGTATCTACTGTATCTACTGTATCTACTGTATCTATTGTATCTACTGTGTCTACTGTATCTACTGTATCTATTGTATCTACTGTGTCTACTGTATCTACTGTATATCCTGTATCTATTGTATCTACTGTGTCTACTGTGTCTACTGTATCTACTGTATCTACTGTATCTACTGTATCTCCTATGTCTACTGTATCTCCTGTGTCTCCTGTGTCTCCTGTATCTACTGTATCTCCTGTATCTACTGTATCTACTTTATCTACTGTGTCTACTGTGTCTACTGTGTCTACTGTGTCTACTGTGTCTACTGTATCTACCGTGTCTACCGTATCTACCGTGTCTACCGTGTCTACTGTATCTACTGTGTCTACTGTGTCTACTGTATCTACTGTATCTCCTGTCTACTGTGTCTACTGTATCTACTGTATCCACTGTGTCTACTGTGTCTATTGTATCTCCTGTCTACTGTGTCTCCTGTGTCTACTGTATCTATTGTATCTACTGTGTCTACTGTATCTACTGTGTCTACTGTATCTACTGTATCTACTGTATCTACTGTATCTCCTGTATCTCCTATGTCTACTGTATCTCCTGTGTCTCCTGTGTCTACTGTATCTCCTGTATCTACTGTATCTACTTTATCTACTGTATCTCCTGTATCTCCTGTGTCTACTGTATCTACTGTATCTGCTGTATCTACTGTGTCTACTGTATCTACTGTGTCTCCTGTATCTACTGTGTCTACTGTATCTACTGTGTCTCCTGTATCTACTGTGTCTACTGTGTCTACTGTATCTACTGTATCTACTGTGTCTCCTGTGTCTCCTGTGTCTACTGTGTCTACTGTATCTCCTGTATCTCCTGTATCTCCTGTGTCTACTGTATCTACTGTGTCTCCTGTATCTCCTGTATCTACTGTATCTACTGTATCTCCTGTATCTACTGTGTCTCCTGTGTCTCCTGTATCTACTGTATCTACTGTATCTACTGTATCTCCTGTGTCTACTGTATCTACTGTATCTCCTGTGTCTACTGTGTCTACTGTGTCTACTGTATCTACCGTGTCTACCGTATCTACCGTGTCTACTGTATCTACTGTGTCTACTGTGTCTACTGTATCTACTGTATCTCCTGTCTACTGTATCTACTGTATCCACTGTGTCTACTGTGTCTATTGTATCTCCTGTCTACTGTGTCTACTGTGTCTCCTGTGTCTACTGTATCTACTGTGTCTACTGTGTCTACTGTATCTACTGTATCTACTGTATCTACTGTGTCTACTGTGTCTATTGTATCTCCTGTCTACTGTGTCTCCTGTGTCTACTGTATCTACTGTGTCTCCTGTGTCTACTGTATCTACTGTATCTACTGTATCTCCTGTATCTACTGTGTCTACTGTGTCTATTGTATCTACTGTGTCTACTGTATCTACTGTGTCTACTGTATCTACTGTGTCTACTGTGTCTACTGTATCTACTGTGTCTACTGTATCTACTGTGTCTACTGTGTCTACTGTATCTACTGTGTCTACTGTGTCTACCGTATCTACTGTGTCTACTGTATCTACTGTGTCTACTGTATCTACTGTGTCTACTGTGTCTACTGTATCTACTGTGTCTACTGTGTCTACCGTATCTACTGTGTCTACTGTATCTACTGTATCTCCTGTATCTACTGTGTCTACTGTGTCTACTGTATCTACTGTATCTACTGTATCTCCTGTATCTACTGTATCTACTGTATCTACTGTGTCTCCTGTATCTACTGTATCTACTGTATCTACTGTATCTCCTGTATCTACTGTATCTACTGTATCTACTGTGTGAGTTGAGCAGCGAGCTATTGTCTCCTTTACTGAGCTCCACATGGAGCCCAGCGGAGCTCCACATGGAGATCAGCGGAGCTCCACATGGAGATCAGCGGAGCTCCACATGGAGATCAGCGGAG
The DNA here is from genome assembly GCA_916701275.1 of Sebastes miniatus. Classification (NCBI taxonomy): domain Eukaryota; kingdom Metazoa; phylum Chordata; class Actinopteri; order Perciformes; family Sebastidae; genus Sebastes; species Sebastes miniatus. Next base: position 30,612,729 of record CAKALS010000016.1, on the reverse strand, counting down.
CTCCACATGGAGATCAGCGGAGCTCCACATGGAGATCAGCGGAGCTCCACGGAGGCAGAGGGCACCGAGAACATCCTGTGTGCTCCGTCAGGGGAGCAAAGCATGATGGGAAGAGCAAAACATGGCTGAAGCTGACTTGATATGCGTTGCTAACGGACACGTCTGTAAATACATCACGGGGGTGAAGGGAATCTGCATGCTCTGTATGTTCGGCCTTCACTGCTGCAAAGGTGTGAATGTCCTCTGTATGATTCACTGTAACCTCCATCACCGAGCGCTGGGATCCAGGTGGGCTGAGCTCTGAGCAGAGACACCACAGAACCCCAGGGATGGGACCACAGAACCACAGAACCACAGGGATCGGACCACAGAACCACAGAACCACAGGACCATAGAACCACAGAACCACAGGGATGGGACCACAGGACCACAGAACCACAGGACCATAGAACCACAGAACCACAGGGATGGGACCACAGGACCACAGAACCACAGAACCACAGAACCACAGGGATGGGACCACAGAACCACAGAACCACAGGGATCGGACCACAGAACCACAGAACCACAGAACCACAGGACCATAGAACCACAGAACCACAGGGATCGGACCACAGAACCACAGGGATTGGACCACAGAACCACAGTGATGGGAGCACAGAACCCCAGTGATGGGAGCACAGAACCACAGTGATGGGAGCACAGAACCACAGTGATGGGAGCACAGAACCCTAGTGATGGGAGCACCTGTATACGGCCACTACAGAGATATATAACCTTGAGAATGTGATTGAGGATGTCCCCGAGCAGAGTGTGTTCACCTCTTCCATCTCACTGCCACCACACCCACCGTTACTCACCGTTACTCACCGTTACTCTGTCACAGCATGGTACCCCCCCCCCCCAGACTCACCTGCTCTGTCTATCTGACCTCCCCATACATCCATCCATACATCCATACATCCATCCTTTCATCCCTCCATCATCACCTCCACTCACCTGTTCTATCTGACCTCCTCATCCCTCTATCCCTCCATCCCTCCATCCCTCCCTCCATCCCTCCCTCCATCATCACCTCCACTCACCTGTTCTATCTTGGCGAGCCATTCTTTATTGCGGGCCAGTTCCGCCATAAAGGCCTGGTGCTTCAGCCACTTCCTGTGTAGCTTTTGAGCCTCGTCCCGCGCCGTGTCTCGGGCCATAAGCATCTTCTCTTCCACCCGCTGTCCCAATCACTCAGCTAGGGGAGACAAAAATAGCCACCATCAGGAGCCCAACGCTCTGGAGCCAGCCCTTCTTCCCCCCTCTCCCACAGGACGTCCTGCCTGCCTCCTCCTCTCCTCTCCGCTCTGCAGGGGCCTGATGGGTACCTGTGCTGTCACCACCACCCCAACCCCCACCAGACACCCTTTTCTGGAAAAGAAGAGAATCAAGATAAGCACCTCAGCAGCAGCAGTGGTAGCAATGGAAGCACTCAAGCCCTTCCTTTGGCTCGCCCCTGGGTCCTCATGCCCTACTACTTCATGGGTCTTGCGGTCCTGATGCTGCACCGGTCCTGATGCTGCAGTGCTTGCTAGCCAGTCTCACAGAAGATGATGACAACACGGGTGAAGAACGACACACACATCCAAGATCCCTGTCGGCTCGTGGGCTTTATCTTCTAGCTCCCGACGTCGATTACAATCCAGCCGTCGGCGGAGGTGTAGATGGAGCATATAGAGCCTCAGAAGGAATCTGTCAGCATCCAGCGCTCGCCAGTAACGGTCCCGGTCAATCTGTAGTCCGGTCTAATGATGCTGTAGACAGGAGGAGGAGGAGGAGGAGGAAGAGCTGGAGTGGGAGGAGCAGGCTGAACGGGATGCAGAGGCAGTGCAGAGGAAGAGGCCGGAGAACATCCAGCGATCTGCTGCTGAAACGCTGCAAACATGCACACGTACACGTACACGCTGCTGAGAGAGAGACGGCGCTCTATTCCCTCTCCTCTCCTCAGCTCAGCTCAGCTCAGCTCAGCTCAGCTCAGCTCAGCTCAGCTCGCCGTCCTCCGTCCTCGTGTCCCCCAACAGCTCAGCCGCGGTTGGTGCATGCTGCTGCAGTCCTCGCCTCTCAGCTACGCTCCCGTGTGTGTGTGTGTGTGTGTGTGCGTGTGTGAGTGTACGTGTGTGTGTG